>CALNHX010007925.1:0-67441 GCA_940337035.1 Agriotes lineatus | reverse complement strand
ATTGCTGCTACACTGAGTCAGTCCGAACAACCAGTAGCATTCTTCTCACGGACGCTATCGAAAATTGAGCAAAACATTCGGCAGTGGAAAAAGAGGCTTACGCAATCGTTGAAGCTTTACGAAGATTGCGCCATTATTTGATGGGTAGACATTTCCGACTCATAACTGATCAAAGATCTGTCTCTTTTATGTTTGATATGAAACATAACAGAAAAATTAAAAATGAAAAGATTCTTCGATGGCGTTTAGAATTGTCGTGTTACAGCTATGATATCGTATACCGTCCTGGAACAGAAAACACAGTTGCGGACACTTTTTCAAGAGTTTGCGGTTCCAGCAGCGGAAACACCCTTTATGATCTTCATCAAGCATTGTGCCATCCAGGGGTAACAAGAATGACGCATTGGGTCAGATCTAGAAACCTTCCATATTCAGTACTTGAAATAAGAAAACTCACTGCTCACTGCCCGGTATGTGCTGAAGTTAAGCCAAAATTCTTCAAAAACACTAATGCCCATCTCATTAAAGCTACTGCTCCATTCGAGTGATTAAATGTAGACTTTAAAGGACCATTACCGTCAGTAACACGAAATAAATACCTATTAACAATCGTTGACGAATACTCACGCTTTTCTTTTGCAATTGCTTATTCTGACATGACTTCTACTTCGATTATCAAGTCTCTCAATCAACTTCTTTCCATATTTGGAATGCCCCGCTATATTCATTCTGATCAAGGACCATCATTTATGTCCAAGGAGTTAAAATCATATTTGCATGATAGAGGTATTGCTACAAGTCGTACTACTCCATATAATTCTGAGGGAAACGGTCAAGTCGAAAGGTATAATGGAATAATTTGGCAAACGATTTCTTTAGCTCTAAAATCCCGATGATTAAAAATAACTCAATTGGAGGAAGTACTAGGAAAAGCCCTTCATTCAGTCCGTTCTCTTCTCTCTACTGCAACTAACTGTACCCCACATGTTTCAACACCAACGAAAATCAACTTTTGGAAATTCCATTCCTTCATTTCTTTTGTCACCAGGCTAAAAAACCATGTAAGAAATAAATATGGCCCTTTGTAGAGGAAGCTGAATTAATTGAAGCAAATCCACAATACACCTTGACCCGCCGTCAAGATGGGCGGGAATCTACAGTTTCGTTAAAGCATTTGGCTCCACGAGGCGATGTTACTTTACTAAAAGAAATTACCACTTCTAATGTAAGTGAACTATTAAATTCTTCAAATCAGATTGAAAATATTGAAAGCTGCGGGACTTTGCAGAATAAAATAGAAGCTAATATTTCCGACCTTGTTCCTGAAGACAATGAATATTGCGATCATAATGATCATACAGAAAGTTTGCATAAATCAAGCAGAACAAGGCGATCGCCAAAATATTTAGAAGATTACCAGCGTTACTAAATAGGGAGGGGTAAATGTGGTATGTTAGAATTTAGATTGCTGTTCCTTTTGTCACTTGTTTATTGTCAGCTTGACACAACTTGTTTACTAGTACAGTAAAATTGTCGGAAAATACTCCGTCACCTTAAAAAAATTGGCCGCGGCGATTCCTCTTGCCCAGTGGTTTAGGGTCATTAGACAAGTGTAAAACCAAAAAGGCGTCACCCCACCCCTTGCCAAACAGCCGCCATCTTGATAACAATTGAATTTGTTTTTTCTCGCGATCCATTGGTCGTATAGAAAAAGGTATTTAACAAAAAATGTTGGAAATAAAATTCTACACATTTTTGATCCCTGCCGCGATACCGAGAAGTTGGTATTTCAAACGGTAGAGGGTGACAAGGTTACCAAAAATCTGTTTCCGCCATTCTAGCTCTGTGGGGGTGGTTTTTTCCGAAAATTGCGAATGTGAAAGTTGTAGTGCTTGAAAAAATATACACGAATCTCTTTTAATAATGGGATTGATTTAAATAGTCTCCGAGTGACAGTCCTTCAAAGTACGCGCAGCGTGGGAAATGTACGATATATTCCGGCTCAGCAAAGTAACCATTTCTCTTTTGCGAGATAAAATCGTCACGTCACTCAAGTAGTTTCAATGTGAATAGGTTTTCACAACCTACAGAAATTCTACACATATTTGGTCATTGCCGCGATACCGAGAAATTGGTATAGGTAAAAGAAATGAAAATGATGGGAAAGGAGTATATGAGCCCAGAATGATATCATTTGGCTCAGATCCATAAAGCTCTTAAATTTGCTGGTGTAATATTTATTATATAATATGATAATTACAATTGTTTGTAAATTTTCCCACAGGAATGACCAAAATTCAACAAATTGACAATTGCTTTACCACGTGCCATTTTTGCAAAAATAATACAGACACCCGACTGTCTATATGTTATTAAACAACAAACAGCTTGTTTCACTTCTAAAACATGCTACGGTGAACGAAATTATATTTTGATCGTTTGGGCCAAATGAAATGAATCGGTAATTTATGTTATTCAATTTTGACAATTTAAAGTGACATTATTAACTCCATAACCTTTATAAACAGTCTATGGTTCACAAGTGAAATAAAAGTGTTTTAATTCACTAGAGATTTAAAAAAGTTTAATTCACTCGAGAATTAAAAAAGTTTCAATGAAGAACAACATATTTTTATTATCTACAAATATTTACATTCAATTATTCTTTCTCTTTGTAGTGTGTAATATATAATTACTAAAATTTAGATCAAATCGACAATGAATGGGCAAATTTATATCTTAGTTTTAATATTTTTTAAATTTTTTATTCAAAATTTCGTCAAAATTTAATAAAAACATATATACGCCACGTGAATTAAACATTTATTAACTCAAAGATATGATCTCATTCGCACTACGTGCTCGTGAGCTCAACATCTTTTCGTGAATAAACAGATGTTTAATTCACTTGGTGTATAATATTTATTAAAATTAGTGTTTCTCGACTACTTTTTGTAATTTGTTATTGTTGAAGCTGTTATAATACTGCTAAAAACGTCTACAATTACGATTAAGAATATTGACCAAGAAGATTTTCTTTTGTGGGTACAAAATAAAGATACTGGAAAAATCTTAACTGTGTCCAATGATTTGATTCTGGGCTCGTATATTGAAAGTAATTTCTTTTTGCATAAGCCCTAAGATATATTGTCGTCTACTCAGACACGTTTTCTTTTTTTGGAGCTGTTTCTTCGTCTTGGTTCGGAGCCTCGGACACAACCGAGTCATTATCGACCATGATAGAAATGTTGCTTGAACTTTTATTGAAAAAAGAGCTCACAAATTGTTATAAACGCAATCTGAAAAATTTTTGGAAAAAATCCGTGAATACGATTGCGAGTGCTGTTTCGTGATTGTATTCTGTTTAAAAATGGATAATAGTACCAGCGATAATAGTTTTCTTTATGTTAATCAAATGGCAGACATGGCATCTCGTTAGTTATAATAAGTGCGGGATATAAATAATTTACTTCTCTCCACTTCTCCGCGCTGCGCGGACTTTGAAGGGCTGTCACTCGGAGACTATTTAAATCAATCACATTATTAAAAGAGATTTGTGTATATTTTTTCAAGCACTACAACTTTCACATTTGTAATTTTCGGAAAAAATCACCCCCACAGCGCTAGAATGGCGGAAACAGATTTTTGGTTAATTGTCGCTCTCTACCGTTTTAAATACCAACTTCTCGGTATTGCAGCAAGGATCAAAAATGTGTAGAATTTTATTTCCAACAGTTTTTGTTCAATAACTTTTTCTGTGCGACCAATGGATCGCGAGAAAAAACAAATTCAATTGTTATCAAGATGGCGGCTGTTTGGCAAGGGGTGGGGTGACGCCTTTTTGGTTTTACACTTGTCTAATGACCCTACACCACTAGGCAAGAGGAATCGCCGCAGCCAATTTTTTTAAGGTAAAACGACAATTTTACTGTACTATACTGTAGTTTTTAGTCGAATAAAGCCTTAATTGCGAGGGTTTTCTTAGTACACATACTATAATGCCCCCTGTATGTTTTTCCAATCATTCTGATTCTTTTTTGCAATGACGAATTTTGCCACATCTACGCAGTGACACTCGGAAGTGCTTCTTTCTTTGCAACCTTATCTTTCGACAAAGGGGACGAATTTATATGTACCACTGCAATAGGATTATATTGGCAATGGTATGGAGGGGTAATCGAAGAACATTATAACTGTAATCATTGAGTATATTGTCGACAATGTAGTGTTTTTCTTATGAAGCCAAAAGTAGTTGTATCATGCCCCAAAGTATATTTTTGCATTTCTCTTATCGAAGCCAATCCTATTTCTCCGTAACCATGCCTCCATTACAGATATACGAGAGTTAGAAGTGGGTGGTTTATCAACACGCATGGAGTGATATGGAGCATTGTCCATAATCACAACACACTTTCCATTCAGTGCACTTAATAAAGGAACCAATTAATTCTCCACCCATTTTCTAAAAATCTATCATTCATATTTTTATGATAGTCTTTATATTCAATTGTGTTGTCCAAAATTAGACTAAACATCCTGCAGAACATCCAGTATGTAATATAGTGATTTTTTTGCTCCTACTTCAAATTTTTCCCGGATTTTCTTTTTAAAATTTCAATTTCTTGGCCTGTAAATGATTCTGTTCGGTAAAAATGTTTCCACTGCTGACTTCCTTGTATTTTTAACCCATTCTTCTAATGATTCTATACATTGTAGGTTTTTAACCTCGTAGCCTAATTCTTCTTGTACAAATTTTAATACATCCTCCAAATTATAATACTTCCCCATTTTGTGTAGATCCCAAATTTTTTATCTCACATCCTCTCTAAAGCCGTAGGTAATCCATAAAATATTGCGATGATTTTCTTCCTCGCTATGAAGTTCCGCTACTTTCAACGGCACTACCGTTTTCGTAGGCAGTAAAAATTTTTAAAATTGTTATGTAGGACACCTAAAAATGTTGTTTTTTAACACCTCAATGCGTATTAACGGGTACTTACCCATTTGATAAAACTTAGTACTTGCTAATTTCTTACAGAGGCGGCAAAATTTTATTATAGGTTTTTATCTCCTCTGAAATGTGTTTACCTCTTACCATTTTGAGATTTTAAATAGCAATGACAATCTGCGTCAAATAATATTTTAATATGACATTTTGACTTTAGTAACTTTTAGCAACTACGATAAGATACACCGTTAAGTTAATTTCAAATCAGGGCCTGTTGTGAATTCTATCATTTCGATTTCAAATATATTAGTTTTTTCTATAGCACATGTTAAAGTGTGCTTTTATCAACTCAAAACAAAAGGTCAAGTTTTACTTTAACAGCAAGGGTAGATAAAGTAGCACTTTAACATCAAGGATAGATAAAGTAATTTAATTTTCTAACTTTTGTTTAAATTAAATATGACAGCTTCCTATTATCGTAGCAACCCAATCTAGCTACTGACATTTTGAAATGTGATTGACTGTCATTATTTTCTTTTGAAATTGTTAAAGTTCTTGCTATAGAACAAAATATTGTATTATACACGACGATAAAGTTATTTCTATCCACTCTTGAATCATTAACGTCTCGACTTCGTCTCGACGTTAAACGATTCACTCGTGGATAAAATTTAACTTTATCGTCTTGTATAATAAATTACTATTATATATATTACTACGATGTGCAGCATGTAAAAGATCCCTTGCTAAGGTTGGAACTCCTTAGTCTCGGCAAAATTCTAAGTAGGACTTTGACCATATGACCCAAGCAGTCGGTGTCTAAGGTACCTGGTACTCTGCATGCCTGGACCTTGTCCATTAACAAACAAACAATATATTAGTGGTAGTATAGTCTATTTTTTTACTTTATGATTCAGAGCAGGCTTTGCATTTAAAATTTTTTATGGAATGGAGGTTAAAAAAATTACGAGCTAATTTTCTGAAAACAACGTTTTGGCATATTTCGTCGAAGTTGCTGAGAAATATAAATCCACGCTGAATATTTACGAAAACATCAACATTAAAAATTATAATAAATTACGTTCATTTTTAAAAAGGAAATCCGATGGATACAGGGCTAAAAAGGCAGAAATATTTACACAAGACGAAATTGGCAAATTTATAAATGAAGCCCCGAATAAGAAATATCTTACGACTAAGGTAAATACATAAATTTGCATTTGTTGTAATTATTAATGTATTTAATATTGTAGGTGGCCGTTATTATGGGTGCAATAGGATGTTGTCGATCTATCGATTTATATTGTATGAAACTGCAACATGTTCATGATCACGGCAGTACTTTTCTCGTTGATATTCCGCATACAAAAAATAAAAATCCACGTCAATTTTCTATAACTGGGCCATATTACAATATTGTAAATACCTATAAAAATCTACGCCCACGTCATGCTGCAGCCGAAAACTTTTTTCTGAGTTATCAACATGGTAAATGCTCTGTCCAAATAATTGGAATCAATAAGTTTAGATCATTCGGTAAACAAATAGCAGAATATTTGAACTTGCCTAATGCACAAAAATAAGCTGGACATTGTTTAAGAAGATCTTCGGCAACAATTTTCACAGACGGAGGTGTTAATACCCTGCATCTAAAACTTCACGGAGGTTGGAAATCGACCTCTGTAGCAGAAGGATACGTTGAGAGATCACTTACAAATAAAGTGAACACTGCTAACACCGTTTTACAGCAACTTCAGCCATCTACTTCGTCAGATAATTATAATTCAATTCAAAATTCCGATATTACTAGATCTACAAATGATAAAGCAGTTTCTAATAATGTGGTTCGACCTGTTAATGTTAATACTTGTCAGGTCATTTTGGGTATTTTAATTAGCCACCTAGGCTTTAGGGCAGCGTGCCCGTATGCTAAACCCTTTTAGTTACTTATTTGGCTTCATCGCCTAATTCCATAATAATGATTTTGCACATATTTGGCCCCAAACGCAGTATTTCTCGTCAGTTGGAGCACCCCTTTGCTGGTACTTTGGCAGCCGGGTGTTATCGCTCGCAAGAATTCCGAACCTTCTAGAAATCACGCCGTTGAGGCACCGGCACTTATTTGTTTCATCTTATCGCCTCACGATTGGCTGCCGAGATATAGTTACGTGGGGACGCGACCGATGTGTCATGTTGCAGCGCTTCCCTCTGGGCAGTTGATCGCGGCCCGTTGCAGAAAGCGTTCGTGTGGTGGTTGTGTGAGCTCCGAATTGTTTCGGCGTAGCGTGGGTGCATCTTGAGCCCAGTTCCTGCTCCCGTAAGTAAGGGATCGTCCCCTTCATCTCGACATTCGAGGATCTGCCCCGCAGAACGAAAGTGGCCCATTTTTTCGTCGTCAAGTCGTACGCGCCCTGACGCGTCCCCCGTCGCCAGTATGGCGGATGCCCACTCATCACTATAACCGTCGAATATCGAATGTACCTGCCACCTAAGACTGCAGCCTGTCGCAACTCAACTGTACCAGGCTTCCCGACCGCCTACGTATTAAGGTATGTGTCTTTAAACTGATTACCGTTGTGAACGCGAGTGTTCCTGTCCCGCGGGGAGCATTAAGTCCCGCGTGTCAGTTGTTTTGGAACGCCGAGAGCGAGCCCGTCACGTCTCTTGTGCCTACAGGCACTGTCGTCATATTTGTCCGCTTTTCCAAATTACAGACTGTCTATTTTACAAGGGCTTGCATTACTGTATGTTGCATAAGGCTTCGCGCCCGCATGCTGTGCGTTCATTCCAAATTACAGACTGTCTATGTTACAAGTGCTACTTTGTTCATTACTGTACGTTGCATAAGGCTTCGCGCCCACATGCTGCGCATTCATTTCGAATTTTAGGTTGTATCTTTGCACGAGCTTGCGCCTAGTGCTACCTTGTTTATTCTGTACCTCTGTCGCTAGGTTTAGAGCGTGCGCCAGCTGGTGTTTTCTTAGATATAATACATACATATATAGGGCGACGCACTCTGCTGCCCCATTGTAACCTGTGATCCAATATATGACTTGTTAATTAAGGGAACTATAGTTTTGTTTCGACTTGTGCATGTTCTGTTTCAGATAAGCGCCCCTTCAGTGTAATGATTATTGTGCGACGGGACGAGGGAGCCTTGAGCGTACAGGTGGGTGTGACAGCTGCGTAGTCGCGGTCGGATTGGCACCTAATTACAATCTTCGCATAAGGCAATCCCGAAATTGTTATTTGAATTTGCAACTCTTGTGTAATCCTATCGACGGAGTGTCTTGGATACTTCGCCCCCCGTCTAACCGCCCAGGTCCGGTTAGTCCGGTTAAGACAGGCTTGGTGGCGCCCTCATAATTTTGACGTACCCTATATATATGCCTCAACACGCTTGCCCAGAACGTATCGTGTGACTCACGCCCGACTCCCTGAGCGTTCCAGCCGTGGCCATTAGCCTGTTTTTAGCAGATCCCAGGGCAAGTGTGCCAGTTTTCCAGGACTGATTCCGTGGTGCGATGCTCACCTTGGGTGGGTGTCGTAAAGTTCTTGTAATACCGTAACATACTGTTTCAAATTTCGAAAATAATTATTTTAATTTAGATATAGCAAATATACCTGCTAGTAATTTTACAAATTGTAGGAACTTTACTGTAATATACATTTAAAATAAAATAAAGTTGTTTTAAATAAAATAGCGTATTTTACTCGCATATAATAACTATTATTACACTCAAATGGCTTAAAAAACTCGTATTGCCAAAACAAGAAACCTTCGTAAAACATTTTTAACGGCAAAAGCATTTGCCCTTAATACATTATTACTGATAAAAATTCGGCCATTAAAATGAGTTCATTTTGGTTTAAATATCATGCATTTGCGTAGTATACAGCTGGTTGAAGGGAAACTGTAACCCGGTATGGTGTAATGGCTAGGATACCTGATGCTCGTTCAGCAGGCCCATGTTCAATTCCCGCTACCAGTAACTTTATTTAAAAATTGAATTGTATTTTATATCTTCACGTACAATTATTACAAATAAATATATTATTATTACAAATAATACTGTAACAGATGAATTTTTTACGTAATATGTACTTTTTGCTTAATGTATTACAGAGTTAACATTTGACTAGAATCAGTTAAATAGCATTTGGTTCCTGTTTGTTCTCTGTACGCCTGAAATTTCACAGATTTTCTGTTTAATTATAGTGACTGAAAGGCTAAGGGCCGGTTGCAGAAAGCAATGTTAAGTCTGGTGTTAGCTAACATCGCGTCAAAGTGAACAAAATCGCATCAAATTTTGTTTACTAATGTATTAGTTACCATAAGCATTTGAGATTTGATTCGTTTTTGTTCACTTTGACGTCGCGTTAGCTAACACCAGACTTAACATTGCTTTCTGCAACCGGCCCTAAGAAGCTTATTTTACTTAAAATTATCTTCACCGATAAAAACATCTGTCTAAGTTTTTGACCCACACCTGCTTAGATCACACCTGCTCAGGAGAGAAACAAACCTTTCTATAAGTTGAATTGCTCAGGTAGAGCTTTTTGCATTGGAAAATTCGAGTTCGTCTACTCGTATATTAATCTAGATAGCAGCACTCCGCAGTGCAATAAAAAGAGAGGAACAATTGTGGGTGGTTTCTTATTTAAAATGCCAGCCTTAAAAAGTACTAAAGTCAAAATTACAGATTAATACTAATTTTCAAAGTCAGATAAGCAGGTTATAATTGAACATTTATTATTCTCGTGCTAATTTTAAT
The DNA here is from genome assembly GCA_940337035.1 of Agriotes lineatus. Classification (NCBI taxonomy): domain Eukaryota; kingdom Metazoa; phylum Arthropoda; class Insecta; order Coleoptera; family Elateridae; genus Agriotes; species Agriotes lineatus. The sequence continues at coordinate 57,718 of CALNHX010007925.1, read as the reverse complement.
ACATCCTGCAAATTAAAATACTTTCCCTTTTTGCGGAAATGCCAAATTTTTCACCACATCCTCCCTAAAGCTGTAATACAGCATATATTCCTATGGTTTTTTCCTGCTTTAAAGTTTTGCTATTTTAAACGGCATTATCTTTTTCGTAGATAGTAACAACTCTTCAAATTGTTATGTAGAACACCTAAAAATGTTGTTCTACATCTTCAGGCATATTAATGTATTTGGTAAAACATAAGTACTTAGGGAGAAACCGTCTGTAATCATGTTGCATAAGTGCGATTTGCTTTCTGTCGAGCCTTATTCTTTACGGATATGTTTTTACCTCTTTCCATTATGTAATTTCAAATAGCTATGATAATTTGTGCCAAATATTTTAATTTGGCATATTGACTTAAGTAACTTTTAGCAAGTACGATAAGATACACCATTAAGTTAATTTCAAATCAGGGCCTGCTCTGAATTCTAAAATTTAGATTTCGAGTATACTAATGCACGAGCACACGGACAGAATAAAAATAAGTAGAGACGCCAACCACCTTGGTGCCGCCGTGGATAGGGTGTCAGGCTTGCAATAAGCAAGTCTTTGGTTCGAATCCATGGACAGGCGGAACTTTTTCCAGCTGGTGGTAGAGTAACAAGACTACACACATGACCTGGAGGGAGGTAGTACAATAGGCCTATTGAAGCCGTACTGCGCTTGAACCTAGTTCACTCTCCACTAAAAAAAGTAGAAAAGGCTGACTGGGTGACGTTAGAGAACCTAGATGACATATGTCATTTAATCTTTAATTAGAGGAAGGACACGAAGGTTTAGTAACTATCCTTTTATCATGTTGGCAGCTGATATTTTGACATTAATTAGAAGCAATAAAACGCAGTAGTCTTCTCCACGTACATTTATTAAAAAGGCGACATGTTTCGAAGCCAAACTGGCTTCATCTTCAGGCCAAAATGATCATTGGTTAAAAACAGGTGAAACCACGTGTTCAAATTTATGTTAAACCTATCAGAGGCGTAGAACCAATAGCCAAAACGGTTGTCAACTATTGTGTTCGAAATTGCAGTAATACTGATTTGGAAGGAATCAATTTATTTATTCAATTCTTATGGTTAAAGTTGTAGCTTTGATTATTCATTTCAGATGCATAAAATAGAATTTTATCCCATTTCATATGGTAATGTACTTCATTCCTACATGTAAAATCGTTTAGTAATGTAGTATTTTGCACCATAGCAACCATTACATCATAGCAACAACGATTTGTTTTACGTTTTCAATCTTCTGTGTGGCATTGTTCGGGGATTTCTTTGTTTCTCACTCTATCCATAACGTCTTGTTTACTATTTTTTGCAGCGTTTTTATTTTCGTGCCTTCCATAATTTTGTAAGACCCATCTAAGGGAGAAGTGGCTACGATACGCTTTATAATTGGAGAACGACCTGCTCTATGGTCGTCTTTCGTATTTCCATACTTTGTTTTATTTTGGAGGTGTTCCTTCTCGTTTCAGCCGTATATGTTAATATAAAGCACAGGATGCTCAGGCACATAAATGTCATCACAAGTTTAACTACTTTCTTGATAGTATCTGTTTTATTTTGTAACTGTTATTTATTAATGCACAAAATATTCATATAAAAGAGTACAAAAACTAGACTGACCTTACGAGTCCATTACTACATTACGACGACTGTGTCATCTGATGGTATATCTTAACTACTTATTAATTATACAACACGTTCCCTTTTTTTTATAAACAAAATACAAATAAGGATTAATGATAAAGACAAATAAGGATTAATGATAAAGATAATAGTCCTTGTATTTTGAAGGTATTTTCCGTTGTCTTGTCGTCTTGGTCTGCGGTGTGGCTATAGGACTCTGTACGTCTTTATCATCACGACTATAGACAGTTTCTGTTACTACTTCGCGATCACTTTGATTGGTCCCGAATTCACAATCACTTGTTTGAAATCGGCGATCACTTGTTTGGAATTCGCGATCACTTTGTCTGGTCCCGAATTCACGATCACTTACTTGAAATTCGCGTTCACTTTGTCTGGTCCCAAATTCACGATCACAGGATATACCATTCTTGGTTGTTTCACTGAAGATTTTCCCATTTGGATCGGCACGACCATTAACTTTTTCTTTTTCAGTAGTTATGTTCTCTGACGGCTCTATATGTTCTTCATTTCTTTCCTCCTTATATGGTTTCAAGTTAACTCGATTTCTCTGATAAAGCTTTCCATTTGTGTTAACAATATATGACCTGTCTGATAATTGTCTATCTACTGTTCCGGGAGTCCATGTTTTAGATATGTTGGGTTTTAGTTGTATTTGTACTTTTTCCCCTACATGGAGATCTGGTAAGTTCTTTGTATTTTTATCGTAATAATATTTACCTTGTTGATGGTTTCTTTTAATTATTTCTGGAACTCCTTCTATTGGTTTTGGTATTAGATTTAGTGAAGGTATACCATGTCTGGTCTGTCTGCTCATCAATCGTTGTACTGGACTGGTTCCAATTTTGTTTGGTGTATTTCGCCAATGTAAAAGCATCCACCATAAGTCTTCTTTTGTTTCGTCACTTTTCTTGATGAGATTCTTCGCTATTTTAACTGTTGGTTCCGCCTTCCCATTGGTCTGTTGATGATAGGGTGACGATGTTACATGTTTAAAATTGAATCTTTTTGAAAATTCTTCCATTTGTTGATTAACAAAATGTGTACCTTGGTCTGAGATTAAAAGTTCCGGTACTCCATATCTGCTGAAAGACTCTTTCAGGCTGTGTATAACTGCATTCGGAGTTAGATTTTTTAGAAAAGTAATCTCAAAATAATCTGAGTAGTGATCAACCAATACGAGCACCTTATGTTGTTTTCCTTCGTATTGTACAAAACATATATCCATTGAGAGTATTTGCCATGGATAATTAGGAATAGGACTTGACATCATCGGTAATTTTTGTTGATTGGTGGCATGTTTTAGACATACTTGGCAATTTCGATTTTTTTCCGTAATTTCAGTAGACATTCCGGGCCAGAAAACATTCTGTTTTACTAACTTAACGGTATTTTCAATTCCGTTATGGCTAACGTGAAGTTTATCTATGAGCGTTTTCCTCAATACAAAAGGTATTAAGATTTTGTCCGATTTTGTAATAAAGCCATCCTGTAATGAAAGTTCATGTTTATACTTGTTATAAATTTTAATATCATCGGGTACATCCTTAATGTGGGTTGGCCATCCATAAGTAATCATATGAATTAATGTTTGTAACGATTGGTCCTTTTGGGTTTCCGTTCTAATAGAGTCCAAACGTTCATCAGTAATCCTAAGTTCTTTTATTGTATTGATTGTAGCAATACCTTTAAAAATATTTTTTTCTTTACCCTCACCTTCTTCTTCCGCAGTTGCTCGAGAAAGTGTATCTGCAACTATGTTTTCTTTTCCTGGAACATATTGTAGTTTAAAGTTGTATTTTTGTAATCGCATCATCATGGCTTGTAGTCTTTTGGGCGCTTTCAGTAATGGCTTACTGAAAATTGAAAGTAGTGGTTTGTGATCTGTTTTGATAATCACACTTGGATTTCCAACTATATACTCATTGAATCTGGTACATGCGAATAGAATTCCTAACAATTCCTTCTCTATCATTGCGTAGTTTCGTTCAGGTCTGGTAAGTACTCTAGAGGCGTATGCTATAATTCCTTTTTCTTGGTAAATAACAGCACCTAGTCCTTCTGAACTTGCATCACATTCCAGCGTAACTGGTTCGCTTGACTTGTAGTACGCTAAAGTTGTGTCACAAATACCGTCTTTTAGTTTGGTGAATTCTTCCTGTTCTGATTGTTCCCATTTCCAGATTGAATCATTTCGTAGTAATCTTCGTAAACAAGTTGTTTGACTACTAAGATTTTTTATATATCGGCTTAAGTAGGTCACCATGCCTAAGAATCTGTGTAGGCTTTGCTTGTTAGTTGGAACTGGCATGTTCTTAATTGCTGTAATTTTTGTCATATCTGGCTTAAGACCTGTATTTGTCAGTATATGTCCATAAAACTTTACCTCTTTCTGACACAAATTTATTTTGAGTTTATTTAGTTTCACATTATTTTCCCTCAAACGTTGGAATAATGCTCTTATATTTTTATTGTGATCTACTAATGCTTCATCAATTGTATCTCCACATCCATAAACCAAAATATCATCTGCCATAACCTCTATACCATGTAAATCTTGTAAGAGTTGGTACATTTTCATAGCGAAAAGTTCTGGAGCTGGACTTACACCAAAAGGCAATCTCAACCATCTATATCTACCGTATGGTGTCCAGAATGTAGTTAATTTGCTACTTTCTTTTGTTAATTTCAAATGCCAAAACCCTTTTTTTGTATCCACTGTTGTGAAGACCTTTGCTTTACCAAGTTCTGGTAGTATTTCGTCAATTGTGTTAAATTGAAAATGTGGTCTCTTTAAAGCTGTGTTAAGCGGAATTGGGTCAAGACAAATTCTAAAAGAATTCTTTTTTTGTACTAGCAAAATATTACTAACCCATTCTGTGTGTTGCTCCTCCTTAATAATTATTTGTTTTTCAACTAAACTATTAAGTTCTTTTTTTAATTTGTCTCTTAAGTTAATTGGAATTCTTCTAGCAGGTTGTATGATAGGTTTAACTTTATTGTCGATTTCCAATTCTACCTCCCCTGCTAGTAACCCTTGTCCTTGAAAAATATCCTTATATTCAGTTACAATCTGTTGTGCTTGTTCATAACCATCTTGTGAGTTAGGATTAATTGATACCTTTTTACAATATTTAATCAATCCCAAGGATGTGCAAGCATTTGTCGAAAGAAGTGGTCCATGTTCTACGTCAACTACTTGAAACAGTATCTTGTATTTCTTATTTTTATGAATACATGGAATACGAATTTCTCCGTTTACCGGTATGAGTGCTCCTCCGAATCCTTTTAATCTATATTTAGATTGTGTTAGTTGCGGACTCTTCTCATTACACATTTTCTGTAAATATGTATGCCCTATTAGACATACCGAAGCACCTGTGTCTAGTTCACATTCAACTTTCTTCCACGATCCATCGAATTGTAGATCCAGTTTTGTTGTAACCGATCCTCCCTTCAGCGTATTATCTGTAACCTTTGCTATTTCTCGAGTTTCTTCAGAATCACTTTCTGTCGTTGTAGAATCCTCTTTTATTTCCTTAATTTTTCCTTTTTTCTTTTTCTTCTGATTTAGTTTCTTAAAACAACATTTTTCATAATGACCCTTTAGTTTGCAGAACGTACATATTGCGTTCCTTGCTGGACATGCATCTTTTTCAAAAGCATGTTTTTTTCCACAGAACTTGCACTTACGAAGAAAATTTCCTTTTTGTGTAACTTTATTTACCGTATTACTTGTATCTTCCTTCGTAATTAGTTTAAATCTATCTTCTGTTGCTTCGTGGATCTTACATTGGTCTATGATTTCTTGCAATGTTAATTTGCCAAGATTCTCCTTTAAAAATCGTTTCTTTAATTCAGTATTTGCAATACCAAATGCCAATCTGTCTCGTAGCATTATATCTTTAATTTTTTCTGTTGGTATTTTTTCGAACTGACAATTAGTTAAAATTTTAGTTAATCGAACTAAATAACTATCAAAATCTTCATTTAGCATTTGATTACAGTTGTAAAATAACCATCGTTCATATAACGGTTGTTCTTTTCGAATCAATTGCTTACTAATCTTATCTAAGACAGTTTTAGTAGATTTTTTATCTTCAGCCGTAAAACTAAAATTATTATATTTCACCTTCGCAGCATCTCCTAACACCGATAACAATATGTTTACCTTTTGAGATTCTCGAGTGGCTTCCCAACAATTCATCCCTGTAGCTACTTCATATTCTTCCCAGTTAGATTTGAATAATTCGAAATTATCTCTAATATCTCCTGTTTCAACCTGCAGCGGTTTAGGCCATGGAACATTATTTGAAGTAATTGGAGTGGTCGTAGATAACGAAGACATTTGCGTTTGCATTTGTTGTAACTGTGTGTTTAGCATTTGCATGTTTTGCATTTGTAGAGCTAAAAACTCCTCAAGACTAGCCATTGCGACGGTTTCGACAAAGATTACTGAAAAAGTTTCACAAAACTAACCTTAATTTTCGAATCGCTCAAACTGCCCCTGCTTGTGGTTGCACCTACAATCTGCACCTTTTATGCTTCTAACACGTAACACATACAACACACACTTCTGACACCATGTTTTATTTTGTAACTGTTATTTATTAATGCACAAAATATTCATATAAAAGAGTACAAAAACTAGACTGACCTTACGAGTCCATTACTACATTACGACGACTGTGTCATCTGATGGTATATCTTAACTACTTATTAATTATACAACAGTATCATTGTAGTTTGCACCGTAGTGATTTTTTAAAGTTTATGAGGCATTTAGTGTTTGTGGTGGTATCGCAAATTATACTTCTCACATAATCGACTCCTAGTTTCTAAGCACCTAAGTGTTTATGTCTTGAATTATTTCATTTATTATCAGATTAAAGGGAAGGGGACTTAAGGAATCTCCTTGTCTTAAAGTTGATACTATGTTCCCATAATGCACATAAAAAATTATTAGAAGCACATTGACCAATGGCATGACTGCAATAAACATAGTTTTACATAATCATTTGAGTGTAAGAAAAGTGATGTCAGTGGATATCACACAGTTTAACAGAAGCACAAAAACAACAGCGTGTGGATTGGTGCAAGGATGCTCTTAAGAAACATGATGAAGATAGGTTTGAAGCAGTTTACAACATCATAACCTGTAACTAAAGCTGGATATATTGATTTGAACCTGAATCTAAGTGGCAGCCTGCACAATGGGTGTTTCCAACAGATCCTAATCTAGTTAAAGTGAAGCGATCTCGAAGTGTTGATAAGAAAATGCTTGCTTATTTTGAAATTTAAAACCTATCACAACTGTTGTGCTTGAAAATAAATGTACGGTTACCGCAGAATGGTATATAACAGTATGCCTGCCAAACGTTTTTAAAAAAACTCGTTTACGGCGCCCAAGGAGTGAGATCGTTCTGAACCGTAACAATGCTTCAAGTCATTCCGCACATAAAAAATAATTTTTAGAGCTTCCTGGCTAAAAATGCAAGTCATCCTCCATCCACATTCCGATTACTTTTCCATTTAGAACTTTCGAGGGTGCTGTGCAAAGCTTCAAAAACCTTGTTTCTTAGGTGACTCAAGAAGAGTGGAATTTATGTTTTGAAAATGGGTTTTATCGGAAGCGTAAATGTATAGAGTTGAAGAACAGATATTTTTAAAAAACTATTAAAAATAATTTTCGGCTACAAGCCCTTGTTTAATTAGATTTCAGAAATTTTTGTTGCTACCCTCGTAATTATCTAATATGAACGAGTTTTTTCACTTTTAATTTAACATTTAGTTTAACTACAAAATGGTTACGTTTAACCGGTTAACAGTTGTATTTCAACGTTAAATACCGACCCAAACGATTAAGTAATGTTATTCTTTCAGTTCTCTAGAAAGTACTTTAGCATTATCATGTTTAGAAAGCACTTTTGTAAGACAGAAAAGTTAAATCCTTCGTAGCACTTGTCTCCGGAACAATTACCTGTCAATCAGATTTTTACAAATTTACCCCATGCTTGTGCAACTTTGTATCCCTACAATAAATCACAGTAGGCCATAAAGCATAAACTATATATTAAAACGTACGTCTAAACCACTAAAGTAGGGATTACGGCGTTTTAGTCGTTTCGTAGGAAAATTTAAAACGTGCCAAAGCTACTGTTCATAAGGCTGACTGACAGTTGCGTAAGCAGCCCTCTCTATTATAAATCAATCGCTTTAGTTCTTTAAACTTGAGGATTGCCGGATTTACTGCATCCTGCTATTCCTACCTTTTGGCAACCTGTGGGAAACTCGCCAATCTACGTCAGTTGCTCACACTTTGTTTTAGTTTCGCAGTTCAGCACCCGAAGACTACGTTTGTATTTATGTGTGCAAAAGATGTAAGCAGACATAAACATACGTGATCATTGTTGAACATCTACTATAAAGTAAATATTTTGATCGGACTGCGGACAGTTTAATTGGACAAGCTTTCGTGCTGGTCTTAACTTCTAGTTAAGCCAAGGTTAACATAAAACAAGCTTAGTATCGATGTTTAATATTTGCTAACAGTAACAACGGCGTGCTGAAATCAGGGTTACTAAGTTTCAGTTAGTAGCTCGACGCTAACATTGTCGATCAATTAATTGTTTTGGTTTTATAAACGGTATATATTAATTATTTGTCTATAAGTAAAAGTAGTGTTATTTTGAGCTAAGTTGAAAGAATCTCCATAAAAATCACAGAATTTTCGGGTTATGTTTGTTTAATGAGTTATTTTGTTGTTTCTTATGTTTGATATGTATTGTTCTTGTGTCATACTTAATACAACGTGCAAGATAAGGTAGACAATATATGACTTTTACAATATATTTAACCTAAAAATAAAATTATTTTACAAAGAACAGTTCCCACGCTCTTGACATGAAAAGCTTAATATAAAGTTTAAATACATAATTTAATCATTTATCTAGACTATCTAGAGTATACATACAATCTCCTTAGATTAGTAGTAGCTTAATAAATGTATGTAATTTTTAAACGATGAAATAGTAAAAAAAATACGTAACTACCAAAGCAATTTATGAAAATACGAAAAATACTTTGATTAGATTTACTCATTTGTGGAGGATGATAATGTGAGTTCATTTGTTGCAATTATATTTATAAAAAGGAGCATGGAAGATTAGAAGTAATAAATTAGCAGAGGAGAACTGTTCATATTAAGTTGTCGAAAATATTCGTGTTACCGAACAGTATATGAAAACGGATTTCGAAAAACCTGACTGCCTTATTACGAGGCGAGTTTCGGACCTACTAGGGATGTACAGTATTTATTGTTCCTAGCATAGGATACAACATTATTTTTCAACATAATCCCCTTAAACGTGAAGACACTTATTCCACCTATGTTCAAGCATTTCTTGAAAAACTCGGAGGCTTGATCACAGAAGAAGTCCTGCACTGCTGTCATAAGAGCATCATCGCTCTCAAATTGTGTTCCCTGAAGACTCCCTTTTAGCTTTGGAAATAAATAAAAATCACTGGGAGCTACGTCAGGGAATCGTGCTTACAATAAGAGAGAATAAGTTTATTGAGATTTTCGTCTTGTTCAGATGAGGATTACACAGAAGAATAACATCTTTTCCCGTTTATGATATTTTCTCCAACGCATACCTATATGTATAAATTCACAATGTTCCTCCTCCCAGCAGGCTAGGTTGAGGTGACATTTTGGTTGGCACGTATGCCACCATTGGGGTAATTAGGATTTTCGGCTGGGGAGGGCCAGGTCCCGCACCCAACTATCGTCAATACCTATGAAGATATGAACTTGCATAGATTACTCTTCGCATAAAGTTATTTTTTTGTTTTATATAGGTACTGTATATAATGCTGTATGTCTAAGTAGTATATCAATAATTATTTTACGGTTCATAAACAACATGCAAGAACGTATAGACTACCTATCCCAACCTAATGAAGTACCTTTTTTTAAAACATCACTTTCTATTGTTTTCTCAGTTACGGTTTAAGTGAATAGCTTCTTGAAAACATCAATATCTTTTTCATTGCTATTGTGATTACCACAAAATTCTCTTTGCTACGTAAAACAGTAGGTACTAAACTAACATTCTGGAGTGTACTCTTGAAAGTAATAAAGTGAACTCTAGTCAAAACAAACATCTAATTAGCAAGTTGCCATAAGTATAAACTGGATGAGATGAAATGTATATGTATATAAAAAGACAATTGCAATTGTCTTTTTATATACATATATATTGATTTATTTATTTATAGACAACTCAAGAGAAACTAAAAGCAATGGTACACAATTAACTGGGGAAAAGTAATATTCAGACGAAAAAGTCTTTTCAAGCTATTAGCAAAACTAAATTGTATTTTTGCACGAATAATGTTTTATTTTATCCTATTATGTTATTATGACAATAACTTCTTCGCAACGAGTTGCGTTAAGATGCATTTAACAACACTAGTGTTGTTAAGAAAAATAACATAACGATACTTTATTAGCATTAATCACATGTTGACAGCACTGAAATGTATTGTCAGTCTATGTCAAATTCGATGTTAGTAGGTTAGGTTTTGTTTGTTATTTGACACAAACTGACGCAAAAGTTAACAGGTCTAGGACACAACCCCCACTGTCCATAACGCCCACCATGTCCATAACCTCCACCGTGTCCATAACCCCCACCGACGATTTGGGCCATAAACTCCACCGTGTCCATAACGCCCACCGTCGGGTTTGTTCGTAATTTAAACTGTGCCCATAACCCCCACCGTCGGTTTGGTCCATAACCTCCACCGTGTCCATAACGCCCACCGACGATTTGGTCCATAACCTCCACCGTGTCCATAACGCCCACCGACGATTTGGGCCATAACCTCCACCGTGTCCATAACCCCCACCGTCGGATGTGTTCGTAATGTCAACTGTGTCCATAACCCCCACCGACGATTTGGGCCATAACGCCCACCGTGCCCATAACCTCCACCGTCGGGTTCGTTCGTAATTACAACTGTGTCCATAACCCCCACCGACGATTTGGGCCATAACGCCCACCGTGCCCATAACCTTCACCGTCCATAACCCCCACCTCGTCCATAACCTCCACCGTCGGCTTTGTTCGTAAGTTTTCAGAGTTTAAAAATGAACTTGAAACATTGCTAGACAGATCGGCAAAATGCCAAGGGCATATAAAATTAAGGAAACCGTTCGTTTGGACTTTCCTATTTTGTAAAGACAAACGCTATCTAATACAGTGACCGCCAAAAAGTAAGTTATATACGGGAAAATGATTTATTATTGGTTTCTGAAAAAATTTCATTCTTGATAAAAGTTTGTGCATCTTCTGGAAGTCGTTTTACGATTGTTCTATTTGTCAAATGACTTAGGGTGTGGCGCGAAATTTAAATAATCTGAAAAAAAAATCCTACTGATGGATAAGATGAGAACTGAGCCGCCACTGGCGTATGTCGTACTGTTAGGGATCGAACTGGAACATTTATCAAAGCTTTTTTGTGAAGAAAACCAGTTTATTTACATACTTATATATTTATTTATTTTTAATTTCTTGGCATAAAAGAGAATACAGACCAAGTCTTAAATTTGTGGGCCAAAACAATAAAGTCTGCCAAAAATATATAATTATCTAAAAATTAAGAGAGTAAAAATAAACAATAATAATTACTTAGTACAAGTGTTTGAGATGAATTGCATCCCGTAACTAGCTACACAGTCAGAAAAGGAAGAATATAGCTACAGGTTACATTATTATTAATTAAAGGTAATTAACTACTACCTAAATCTAAAAAAATATATTATATATATAACACACAAAATTTACAGAACATTAAAGTATAAATTAAAGGTAAACCTTAAATGGTTCTGTAATTACGTAAGTCCGACAGATCGAACACCTCGAATCTACTGGAGCAGGATTATTAACATTATTATTAACTAAATGTAATTAATTACTACCTAAATGTAAAAACGTATATATAATATACAAAATTTACAGAATAATTCAAATTTACGTAAGTCTGGCAGACGTAAAATCTAATTCTAAAAATATACATATTACATAATATATACAAAATTTACAGAATCATTAAAATATGAATTAACCCTGCAGTGGTCGCGCCAAGTCTCACAGACCCGATAAATACGTTATTGAGTGGGAATTTGTTAAAGGGGGTGTAAGAGTGTTTGTTGTGCGTTTTGGTACCTTTTAAATTTTAGACTTGGTTGCCTCCCGATAACCGGCATAAACACAGTTGTTAGTGTTCGTGAGTTATTTGGAAAAAAGTCTGTGAGACTTGGCGCGACCATTTACGTTTGTGAAATTGTTTTGCGTTCTTGATTTTTTTACATTAAATGTAGCTGCAGTGAACTCACAAATAATTTATTTTGCAAACAACATCGACGTTAGTATACTAAGGCGTCAATGTATACAAAAATTAGCTTTGATTCTAACAAATGACCAATTACATCGGCGATAACTACTCAATAGTTTTCCCTCGGAAATCCATCTAAGAAGAGAAGAAGTAGCTGGAACCTCTTCAGACCATCTAGTAAATGACCCTAATAACCCCACAATTAAAAAACGAGCTTTTATTTGAAATCGGCAGTGAAGTACGCCGAAATCGTCATTAAAATACGAGAAATCGGCAGTGAAGTAATCCATTGTTTTACTACTTTTTTGTAGGTGGCGAGGCGACAGATAATCGTCAATCGACCGAACATAACCTACAAAAGTTGGTTAAAATGTTGTAATTTCCCGATTTGTCGATTTCAAATAAAACATAGTGTACACCTCGGCACTGAAGTTCCTTTTTATCCCTCATGTGGTTTATTTGCTTTGGCCCTACGGGCCTCGGTAACTAAATCCACATTCGTGACAAAAAGCTATACTTCAGTGCCTTGGAGTAGAACAAGGCTAGCTATCCCCTCCACTTTTTATTCGATTAAGCCACGCCCCCTTAATTCGCGGTTTAATTCGCGGATTTCGCGGTTTATTTATTTATTTATTTATTTGCAAGAGAGAACAAACAGAAATACACATAATAATAAATATAGTAAAAATTGTAATAATAGTAAATAATAGTAAATGCAGTTTGATCTAATTAATTTCGCGGTTTGATCTAATTAATCACATATGAAGTTTGATATGTAATTTACATATGTGCTACTGATTAAATTACGCATTAGATTTTATAATTTGCTTCTGGAATTACGCGTCGGACTTCGGCGGCCATCTTGGATTTCTGGCGGGAATATTTGAAATTTGAATTTTTTCCGATTTTTTTTCTAAGTTCCATTATTTGAATTTAAATCTCCCGGGGTGTCGGCCATCTTGGTGCGCGCGCACTTCTCACGGCGGTTGTTTTTAATTTTCGCGGAAATATTTGAAATTCAAACTGGTGGATCTATTTCGCTCTTCGAAGCTGCTGTCTCTCTCTTGCATTCACTCGCGGAAATATTTAAATTTAAAAAAAGCTATTTGCGTCGGCCCCGAGTGGGAATCGAACCCTCTACGTTTGCATACACATTGGGCTCACATCGATCGATGCCTCTAGACCACGGAGCGGTACGGAATTTAAAGGGTTTGAACGAAACGCCATTTCGCAGCTCTACAGTCACGCCGCTCGAATTTTAAACAACTTATTTTTTCGAAAATTTACATTTTAAGAACTGAAATGTGCAGCTTGATGTGCTTAAAGGTATATGCATTTTTTTTAAATTGATTTCGCCCCGTGATTTCACTAGAATTAATTATTTTACTCTCTTATATAAATACGCGTATTCTGTCCGTTAAGAATGGTTTATCGCCTAGTATATAGCTGGAAATTTCCTATCGAGTTGTTGATCAATTAAATTAATCGTTTTAGTGTTTAAAAATTATTTATAAGACAGGCGAAAATTTTAAAGCTATGCGGAAAAGAGGCAAGTTCTATCGTAAAATATACGGGCTACAAATTTGAGTTTAGCGGTTATTATCCATTTTCATATTTGAAATGCCAGAACATGACGAATTTTCGGTTGTATAAAGAGGTTTTCGCGCTAGTATTTGAATGGGTTAAATTACGCGATTTTCTCTAAGTTCCCTTTTTAAAACAGGTCGAGACTACGAATCGTTTCCTGGAAAACATATTGCATCGTGTAACGGTATTCGTTAATTATTCAAAATGTTTTATTGCAGCCTTGTCTAATACAAGGGGGGAAAATAGCCCTTACGCCTTTGTACTTGTTTATAATTATACGTGTTTTATAAATTTTGACCGCATAGCGAAATCATAATTACGCGTCGGCTATTTTTAAACTTTAGAGCTAATATATGAGTGACTTAACAAATATTTGTCCGTTAGAAATTGCAGTACAGGTCTCGGCATGTCGTTATGTGTAATTAGAAAAACACGTCATAGTCTCATATAGGTAAGAAAGGAGGGTTGCGTTGCTCTCAGCGACCGTGTTTCGGCTACTTTTCAAGATCGCCCAGGCTCTTGTAAATTCAACGATGACGCATCACGACAAATAATAAAAGGCAGCTGAGGGTCATGTCTTTCGATAAAATATATATCAAAACCTGATTGGTATTTGGAACATTTTAACGAAAACAGCGACTTCTTTCGGCATAAACTGTTTATTCTCACCACGGAACCCTATTTTATAAGTAAACGTCTGAAATTGCGTCATTATATCTATAAAAACTGCATTTTAGTTTAAAAAATTCCAGTATAAATGCAAACGGACGAAAATAAAAACGCAATTGACCACAAAGTAACATAATTTTGAAAAAAAAAACACAATTTCGTTGGAAAAATGTTCTGTTTCACTTAAAATTTTACAAAAACTGACATCATGTCACTTGAAATTATACAAAAACGACATTTTTATCCAATAAGCGATAAAAAAATACGCCGTCTCACATAAATTTATACAAAAATCGACATCATGTCACATAAATTATACAAAAACTGCCATCATGTCACTTGAAATTATACAAAAACGAAATTTTTACTCAATACACGACGAAAATCGACATCATGTTACATAAACTATGCATAATTTTGCAAATGTTTTACACTTTTTTCTCTAACTTGTTGCAATTTTAGTAAAATTTTTAGAAAATCGACAGCATCTCCCATGAAAATTTATAAAAATCGGCATCTTGTCACATTAAATTCTGTAAAAACGACAAAAACAATATTTTTTTCACAACTTTCATTGAAAAATAGTAAAATTTTACGAAAATACGTCTGTGCTGATGACAAATGAAAATAAATTTGAATAGAAACACGCAAAAATTACGAAAAGACGTATGTGTTGACCCCCAAAGTAACAAAAATTTGAATAAAATCACGCAATCATACAGTATCTCACATAAATTTTGGCAAATATTGACATCATGTCACATAAATTATACAAAAACTGTCATCACGTCACTTGAAATTATACAAAAAACGATATTTTATTCAACACACGATGAAAATTGAACAAAAATCACGCAATTACAAGCCATCTCACATAAATTTTCACAAAAATCGACATCATGTAACATAAACTATGCATAATTTTGCAAATGTTTTACACTTTTTATAAAATGCATCGCTCAAAATTAAAAGAAATAGCAATTTCGTTGAAAAAATCTACTACCACAATCATTTCGATAAACAAAATTCAAAAAATATTATACTTTTGACGGAAATATATGTATGTTGACCACAAATTAACATAATTTTTAAATAAAAACGCGCAATTCGTTGAAAAAAATATTCTGACACCACCAAAACACGCAATTTCATTGAAAAATATATATATGTTGTCCACAAATTAACATAAATTTGAATAAAAACACGTAATTTTGTTGAAAAAATGTTCTGGCCCCGTCATTTCACTTAAAATTTTACAAAACTGCCATCATAACACTTGAAATTATACAAAATATATGTATGTTGATCACAAATTAACATAAACCTGAATAAAACACACAATTTCGTTGAAAAATTTGCAAATGTTTTACACTTTTTTATAAAATGTATCGCACAAAATTAAAAGAAATCACAATTTTCTAAATTATATCACGCCATTATGAAATCGTAGATTGATTTTTTGAAATTTTACACTTTGTAACTGTAAAATAACTGCAAATACTAATATTTTAGCTTTAGACTTTGTAATTATTGCAGATTCGAGAAAAAAACAAAGCAGAGTAGAAATAAAAAACACAAACACTTTGTAATAAACAAATATATTGTTCTTATTTCGTATAATACTTAATAATATAAATATAAATGTACAGCAGAATGTCTTATTTCTAAAAATTCGCTAGCAATTTACAAAACTGTAGTTTGAGGTGCACGACATTTCAAATTAAAAAGACTGCAAGTAATAAAATCAGAATTTCATTGTGTAATTTTAAAGTTTAAGATGCACCCAATCTAGAATTCCCTTCGTTTTTGGTGTTGATGACATCTGCCTTAGAGGCGTTTTTCTAACGGCCCTTTTTTGGAGGCGTTTCCTTATCGGCGTTCTTCTGACTGAACCTTTTTGATGTGGACTTGGATGAGTAGCTGGTGTTTTTAATTTATATTCTAAATCGGACTCGCAGTTATCAGTTTCCATTTCGGTTTTTCCTGTAGTACCAGTCGGGGTTGGCTTCTTTTGCTGTTTAGGTTTAGCTAGCAGCACATTAGCAACGTTAAGGTCTTTGATGTACTCAGAAAACTGTAGGCGTCCGGGTGGATTAATAGTTTTTCGAGGCCGCAGACTGTCGTGAATTAAATCGACTATGTTAGACGCCGGTAAAATTTCACCCTTTATAGTAACGGTGCCCTTGTGATCCCAGCTCACATCGCTTGAGGTACTCAAAATGCGTAGGAAAACTTCAGCTTTTTTCTTAAAAGTTTTGGGAAGTGTAGATAAAATAACGGCATTTGATAGGCTGTCACTGGTTGTTTCAATAGGTATTTTGATTGGCTGCCGCGCCTGGTTTGTGAAATGAAGGAATCGTTGTAAAACCTGATTGTACTGGATCCATTTATCGTGATCAGTTAATTTGGACTTTAAAACTTTTTGCATTTCGTCATCAAGCTGTGATAATATATTTTTCTCCGCATCATTGCCAGACTTAAGACGTTGGACAAATTCCGGCGATACAATCAACATCTTCCGCTCTTTGCCCATTTTAGTCGAAAAGGAGCTCAGTCGTTTGTTCTGGTAGAGCCGTCGTGAATAAACTAGCTTAAAATGAAGACTTTCATAATAAATATATAAAAAAAAAAAATATGACAGGTACGGGAATCGAACCCGTATTCTCTCTCGAGTTCAGAGCTTAAATCTGACGCCTTAACCATTCGGCCAACCTGCCTCCCTATATAAACGAGCACTCTCTGCATAATTAAGAAAACATATAGTTTAAAAAGCCTTCTGCATGCAATTTCAAACAATATTTCATATAAATTAAACCATGTACAAATTTCTAAATCGGTTTTGATATATATTTTATCGAAAGACTTGACCCTCAGCTGCCGTTTTATTATTTGTCGTGATGCGTCATCGCTGAATTTTACAAGTGCCATCCTGCCTGCGATGTGGCGCACGCAATGTTTCCATACCTTTTTATTTTAAAATTCTATAAAATCAGAGGTCCAAACTGCTGCCGCATCAGGTAACAGAGTACAATGGTTTAAAACGTGTTAGTGCGGCGTCAGTCGGGCCTCTGTTTTTATAGAATTTTAAAATAAAAAGGGGTGGATACATTACGTACGTCACACAGCAGACAGGCTGGCTCTTGTAAAATTCATCGATGACGAATCACGACAAATAGTAATAAAACGGTAGCTGAGGGTCAAGTCTTTCGATAAAATATATATCAAAACCGATTTAGAAATTTGTACATGGTTTAATTTATATGAAATATTGTTTGAAATTGCATGCAGAAGGCTTTTTAAACTATATGTTTTCTTAATTATGCAGAGAGTGCTCGTTTATATAGGGAGGCAGGTTGGCCGAATGGTTAAGGCGTCAGATTTAAGCTCTGATCTCGAGAGAGAATACGGGTTCGATTCCCGTACCTGTCATATTTTTTTTTTTTTATATATTTATTATGAAAGTCTTCATTTTAAGCTAGTTTATTCACGACGGCTCTACCAGAACAAACGACTGAGCTCCTTTTCGACTAAAATGGACAAAGAGCGGAAGATGTTGATTGTATCGCCGGAATTTGTCCAACGTCTTAAGTCTGGCAATGATGCGGAGAAAAATATATTATCACAGCTTGATGACGAAATGCAAAAAGTTTTAAAGTCCAAATTAACTGATCACGATAAATGGATCCAGTACAATCAGGTTTTACAACGATTCCTTCATTTCACAAACCAGGCGCGGCAGCCAATCAAAATACCTATTGAAACAACCAGTGACAGCCTATCAAATGCCGTTATTTTATCTACACTTCCCAAAACTTTTAAGAAAAAAGCTGAAGTTTTCCTACGCATTTTGAGTACCTCAAGCGATGTGAGCTGGGATCACAAGGGCACCGTTACTATAAAGGGTGAAATTTTACCGGCGTCTAACATAGTCGATTTAATTCACGACAGTCTGCGGCCTCGAAAAACTATTAATCCACCCGGACGCCTACAGTTTTCTGAGTACATCAAAGACCTTAACGTTGCTAATGTGCTGCTAGCTAAACCTAAACAGCAAAAGAAGCCAACCCCGACTGGTACTACAGGAAAAACCGAAATGGAAACTGATAACTGCGAGTCCGATTTAGAATATAAATTAAAAACACCAGCTACTCATCCAAGTCCACATCAAAAAGGTTCAGTCAGAAGAACGCCGATAAGGAAACGCCTCCAAAAAAGGGCCGTTAGAAAAACGCCTCTAAGGCAGATGTCATCAACACCAAAAACGAAGGGAATTCTAGATTGGGTGCATCTTAAACTTTAAAATTACACAATGAAATTCTGATTTTATTACTTGCAGTCTTTTTAATTTGAAATGTCGTGCACCTCAAACTACAGTTTTGTAAATTGCTAGCGAATTTTTAGAAATAAGACATTCTGCTGTACATTTATATTTATATTATTAAGTATTATACGAAATAAGAACAATATATTTGTTTATTACAAAGTGTTTGTGTTTTTTATTTCTACTCTGCTTTGTTTTTTTCTCGAATCTGCAATAATTACAAAGTCTAAAGCTAAAATATTAGTATTTGCAGTTATTTTACAGTTACAAAGTGTAAAATTTCAAAAAATCAATCTACGATTTCATAATGGCGTGATATAATTTAGAAAATTGTGATTTCTTTTAATTTTGTGCGATACATTTTATAAAAAAGTGTAAAACATTTGCAAATTTTTCAACGAAATTGTGTGTTTTATTCAGGTTTATGTTAATTTGTGATCAACATACATATATTTTGTATAATTTCAAGTGTTATGATGGCAGTTTTGTAAAATTTTAAGTGAAATGACGGGGCCAGAACATTTTTTCAACAAAATTACGTGTTTTTATTCAAATTTATGTTAATTTGTGGACAACATATATATATTTTTCAATGAAATTGCGTGTTTTGGTGGTGTCAGAATATTGAATTGCGCGTTTTTATTTAAAAATTATGTTAATTTGTGGTCAACATACATATATTTCCGTCAAAAGTATAATATTTTTTGAATTTTGTTTATCGAAATGATTGTGGTAGTAGATTTTTTCAACGAAATTGCTATTTCTTTTAATTTTGAGCGATGCATTTTATAAAAAGTGTAAAACATTTGCAAAATTATGCATAGTTTATGTTACATGATGTCGATTTTTGTGAAAATTTATGTGAGATGGCTTGTAATTGCGTGATTTTTGTTCAATTTTCATCGTGTGTTGAATAAAATATCGTTTTTTGTATAATTTCAAGTGACGTGATGACAGTTTTTGTATAATTTATGTGACATGATGTCAATATTTGCGAAAATTTATGTGAGATACTGTATGATTGCGTGATTTTATTCAAATTTTTGTTACTTTGGGGGTCAACACATACGTCTTTTCGTAATTTTTGCGTGTTTCTATTCAAATTTATTTTCATTTGTCGTCAGCACAGACGTATTTTCGTAAAATTTTACTATTTTTCAATGAAAGTTGTGAAAAAAATATTGTTTTTGTCGTTTTTACAGAATTTAATGTGACAAGATGCCGATTTTTATAAATTTTCATGGGAGATGCTGTCGATTTTCTAAAATTTTACTAAAATTGCAACAAGTTAGAGAAAAAAGTGTAAAACATTTGCAAAATTATGCATAGTTTATGTAACATGATGTCGATTTTCGTCGTGTATTGAGTAAAAATGTCGTTTTTGTATAATTTCAAGTGACATGATGGCAGTTTTTGTATAATTTATGTGACATGATGTCGATTTTTGTATAAATTTATGTGAGACGGCGTATTTTTTTATCGCTTATTGGATAAAAATGTCGTTTTTTGTATAATTTCAAGTGACATGATGTCAGTTTTTGTAAAATTTTAAGTGAAACAGAACATTTTTCCAACGAAATTGTGTTTTTTTATTCAAAATTATGTTACTTTGTGGTCAATATTGCGTTTTTATTTTCGTCCGTTTGCATTTATACTGGAATTTTTTAAACTAAAATACAGTTTTTATCGATATAATGACACAATTTCAGACGTTTACTTATAAAATAGGGTTCCGTAGTGAGAAGAAACAGTTTATGCCGAAAGAAGTCGCTGTTTTCGTTAAAATGTTCCAAATACCAATTTACATTAAGTTGTTATATACAAATTGACAGTGAAAAATCTGTACATTTACAATAGCATAGTTTGGTTCTTCCACTTTGTCAAAAGACCCATCTTGTAAACGTACAATAACTAAAAGTTTTACGGCTTTACAATGCGTTGCATTTATTTACTCAACACTTTTCGCGATTTTTATAGTAATATATTTATGCGGATTTCGCGATTTAAATGAAAAGGGTTAAGGGTTTCTAAAGTAAACATAAAGAACGAGTTGTGTTCTGCGTGTAAATTGTACAAAAAATGATTTCGCTATATAAAATAAAGTAACCAGCCTGTTTTCTATGTACGTAGTTAATTGTTAAGAACCAAATTTTAAAGTCGAGCCAGCAAAAACTGCAACGTGAGTACAGATTTCAGAGAATGACACACAATCGCCGGCTAAATAGAAATTCTGCCTGAGGCGATAACGTCTTTTGTAATTACGCATAGGTAGCAAACGGGATGGAAAAGAGAACGCTGTAGAAAATCAAAGGGACTGAGTGAGATAGCGTCACTCATATTATAAAATTAAACAAATTAATTACTGCAAAACTAGTTACAAAGTCATTTTTAAAAAATTATTATTGAATATGGAAATGTAACGACCGAACAGCGAAGGGGCATACTGTTCAAACCCTTTAAATCCCAATCATTAATTCAAAGAAAATCTGAATTGCACATTATTTAAACTAACATATTCTTCTGGAACTGTGTTTTCTGGTGGAAATTTCCAATAGTAGGTAGGGACAACGAGGATCTCGTTAATCCAGCCATATAGCAGGCACAAATTATAAAATTATTAATTAATTATGGCACATCCAAATGCAAAAACACTTTTTTAAAATTACTACAAGTCATTTAACATCACAAGATACACATTCCCGTTCTTGTAATCTGAATTTTTGAAAAAATAGTTTGTTTAAAACTGGGCTCGTGACACGTAAGTGGCTATGTTTAATTCCTTTAACCTCGATCGCTTCGATAGCCCAGGTTAAGGCTTCGTACTCGTAATGCTGCGATCGCTGGTTCAACTCCAGCCATGGGACAGCGCAGGAAGCTTTTTTTAAATTAAAATAAATGTGAGAAAACCAAGATGGACGACACCCGAGAACTTAAATTCAAAACAGGGACTTAGAAAAATCTGAAAAAAATTTAAAATTCAAATATTCGCGCGAAATTAAAATGGCCTCCGTGCATGAGAGAGAGAGAGAGAGACAACAGCTTCGAAGAGCGAGATAGATTTACCAGTTTGAATTTCAAATATTTCGGCGAAAATTCAAAATTTAAACGACAGCCGTGAGAAGTGCGCGCGCACCAAGATGGCCGACGCCCGGGAAGTTTAAAATTCAAATAATGGAACTTTTCAATTTCAAATATTCCCGCCAGAAATCCAAGATGGCCGCCGAAGTCCGACGCGTAATTCCAGAAGCAAATTAAAAAATCTAATGCGTAATTTAATCAGTAGCACATATGTAAATTACATATCAAACTTCATATGTGATTAATTAGATCAAACCGCGAAATTGATTCGCGGTTTAATTCGCATTTTTAATTGGGTCAATTAAAATTTGATTGACAGCTATCAAAATTAAAGTGTCCGTATACTACTGATGATGTAAGAATATAGTAATTTAACATGATTGAATACAGAAAAAGATCTTCACACCTTGCTATTTAGAAATTGAAGGTTGATGTAAGTCATGTAAGTTCATCTCCATCGTTTTTCCTAATAAGCACTTTCTTCGATATTTACAAGTAATAGAAATATACGTTTGGGACCCCTTAACTATTACACCTTGATTATGTGGATAACCAAGACAATAAACGGGTTAGGTAAAACGAATGAATTAGGTCGAAGAATTGCTCTATATTAACTTAATAAAATCGAAACATCTACAATTAACAAAAGAATAACATGATACATAAAATACATAAAATTAAATACTATACGTGGCCCAACATGATGATTGGTATGCTATAATGCAACAACGAACTAATTATGGGAATAGAACGGAGCATTTGCAACCAATAAATTGTGCATTCCTCAGCTCTGTTGATCGTGATTGCCCTTCTCGGTTGATGTGTAATCGATAGTTCACGGGATGGCGACAACAATAATAATGAAAAGTAGATGAGAAAACAAGATGCGATGTTCCTGCAGGTCTTGTTTGCTTCGTGAGCTGATATTAAGTTATGGCTGCCCGACAAGCCGTAATGCTTTCTTATTAGTGGTTCGAATAGTTTGTTTACGGTATTAATAACTGGCATGTCACAATTGTCGTTGTAAAAAAATATCTTGAAAATTCTTACAAAGAGCACTAATTTTGAAGCTTTCTTCTTTATTTAGATGATCTTAGTGGCAGCTGTTCCTTAGGGGCTCAGAAGCTTGAGCCTCTCAGCCGTCAACAGACTATATGTTATTAGAAGAAAGTAACTGTTTTATAATGGAAAATATGTTTTATCATCTGTTCCACCGTTATAATATAATACGGTAAGGAGATCCTAGCTATTTGATTCCTCTTAAAATATATAAAAATATTATAACAAGAGATCAATAAAAAACCAATTAGGGTAGGCTGTGATATGTGTT
This sequence comes from Agriotes lineatus, assembly GCA_940337035.1. Lineage (NCBI taxonomy): Eukaryota > Metazoa > Arthropoda > Insecta > Coleoptera > Elateridae > Agriotes > Agriotes lineatus. The sequence goes on along the minus strand of CALNHX010007925.1, from coordinate 34,646 downwards.
ATACGTTTGGCAGTACTGAAGTGTATTGTCAGTCTATGTCAAATTCGAGATTTGCAGGTTAAGTTTTACGTCAGTCTGTGTCAAACAACAAACAAAACCTAACCTACTAATCTCGAATTTGACATAGGCTGACAATACACTTCAGTACTGCCAAACGTATAACAAATATCACAGCCTACCCTAATTGGTTTTTTTATTGATCTTTTGTTACAAGAAGTATGTCAGCAAAATATGAGTTATATGTCAACACACTCGCTCGTAGGATAGGCACAAAACAGCTGTAACAAAGTAACTGTTCTCTACATAAGTTTCGGAAATAATGTTGTCTGGCGTATCTTCAAAGGGTTGTTCAGAATCATCGCATTTGTTGTCATAAGGATAAAGATAATATTTATAGTATTCAGTTGTGCTACGGTATTTAATTCTGCAGAAATAATATTTTAGAGACCTGTTCATTTGGAATAGTTTCTTTTAAGGTTTTTGTCTCCATTGAATTGTCCTGTACTGCGCGTATTTATAGACATTGGAGTCGACTTACTATATTCTGGTTTTTCCCAAAAACTTATGAGTTAGTTCGAAAGGTATTGGTCAATCGTGGATGTGAATATGACCAAGGGAAAATTGATCTGTATTACATGTTAGTTGAAAACTAGAGGTAGGTGCTGATAATTAGAAAATACAAAATGAGATACATTGATGGTAATTATATTCTTTGTGTGTAAATATGCTTGAATAAGAATGATTGTAGGTTGCTTTTGTATAATATAATTTAATAAACTTATTTCTCTTTATAGAAATGAATGGTCGATAGGGCTCTAACAATCATATACAAAATGTACATCGAGCTCTAGTTTGATACATTTGAGTTTTAAAAATGTTGACTTTAATTTTGTTTGCCTAATACTATAACATGTGTTAATATTTGTTGTAACTTTTATTTAATTTCTTCATGACACTGTTCATAATTTTCATTTGTAAACTGTTAGCAGACAATTAAGGCATTTTCTAAAAGATTTCCTTTACGTTGCTACCCAGAGTGATTTAGGAGTGCTTCTTTGACTTGCTTCTAATTTGTACAATTTCAAAATATAATAGGTTTACGAGCAGCACCAATTAAGCTTGCAGGTAAAAAATATTAATTTATTTGTAGAACTATTTTTCTCGCCAGGAGCATTAGCTCGATAAGTATGTTTCATATTGCTGAATACAATAGGATAAGTTTGTTCCATAGCTAGGAACAATTTCACTGGGTAAATTTTATTTGGAAAAATTTACAGCCATTGTGTTATTTCAATTAAAATTATTGTGCTGTTCTCATCTGATTGGAGATCGAGAAAATACAAAACAGGTACAGGACTAAGGGTCTAGTAAGGTTGCCTTATAGATCCTTTACAGGCGAAGCTTCCTTAGGTGGGGTTGCTCAGATGGAACTTATTTGGCTAGTTCTGAATTCACGCTCAGGTGAAGTCCTTCGGACAATTCTAGCTTGGCCGAGTTGCAGGCAGAAGTATCTAGACCGTTTTCTTCTTGGACAGGTATTGAAATACACCAGTCAACATTCCATTTGTGATTTGACTATCATATTTTAGCGCTATCGCCAGTTAAGTGAAAAGAGGTCTTGTTTCCTCCTGACATGTAAATAACTCATTCATACACAATTATTGACGTAACTAGGAATTTACAGTTAGTCAGTGTTTCTACACATACCACTGCGGTAAGATGACTAGACATTTTTTGGCTTTCAGAGACCCTTAAACAAACAAATTGGTTTATAGTAATGATGGACATTTGCTAGTTAAGTAATTCCTCGTTCAGTTGAATTTTGGAAAAATAAAGAAACTCGATATTTACGACTTCGATTTTTGATGTTTCAATTCGTCAACTACAAAATTAAATGAAGAGAGCGTGCTTGGTTGCAGCGGTGGTTTTGATAGTCGAAAGCAAAATCTCGTATTTTGTTATAGAAAATGTTTAAAAACAATTGTCAGCCAAAAATTTTAAAACAATACTCGGTGTGTTAAACATTTTATTTCATTTTGGAACCATAATGTAGTTTATTGGCCCTCGATAGCTATCGGTTTTGTAGTTTATTTATTTAGAACTTTTTTAATCTGAATCATTTCATAAATTAGTCTTTTTCTTAATTTATTTTCTTTTTGTAGTATTTTGGGTGTATTAAAATTGAAGTGGATTTTTTCTACTGTACGATCAGAGAGAGCCGTATTAGATTTATTTGGAGTGGTTGGTTTTTATTTTGACAGAGTTCTTATGTTGATTTATTCTTTTTCTTGAATTTTGATTCGTTTGGCTTATGTACGGGCCTATTCACATCTAATCTCTTTTTCACACTGCGCCGTTCCTCCTAATAAAATCATCTTCGCTCCAGTTCTTATATTTGCTATTAAAGCACGTTTCATGAGTAAACAAAATAAACTATGAACAATAATAGGTGGAGGCGTCGATCGGATGGCTTGTAATTTTCAAAACTCCTTTAAAACAAATGTAATAATAAGAATGACTCATATAAGCAATACATCTTCTAAAGTTATATAAAAAAAATTGAATGTAATATCGAATTCAACAACTTTGGCCAATTAAAGTGTACAAAATGCTGAAAAGGTTTAAAACTGTAGTACGTTTTATTTATGAATGATCTGCTATGCAGTAGAACTTCGTAGTAACGTTTCGCTGACGTATTATAAATGATAATAATACATATGTGAACAATTTTAAAACTTTTTTTAAATTTCTATCCATATCTTTATCAATTTTTCAGATTTTGCAAATTTTAAAAATTATCAAAATTAATTTTCAATGCATTAACGAAGGTTGGTAAATTGCAACTTCTATCAATTTTTTAATTAAGCTATACGTAGCGAATTCCGAAATGCCACTTCGAATTGAAATTTTTTAAAATGTGTTTGGTTTGTTTTGTCCTGATATACCTGTGTGTGTAAGTTGGGTGACGCCAACCAGTGGCATAGCTACACTATGCCGGGCCTGGGTTCCGAATAATATCCGGGCCTTCTTTACAAAGTTTACAAAACACTACAAATTGTATATATATTCAACATTAAATGAACAAAATGTAAAATGTAATGTTTTGTACAAAATATATATTTTATATGTAATAAATCAACCTTTAAACATATAAATATAACATAACAGACTCTAATGCTATTTGTAACTAACATACTTTAAGAATACATTCAAAATAACAAAACATATAAGTAGCACACATACCGACATACGCACATGCATTGAAAACTATTAAGTAAAAACTTTTTTGCGAACTTTAGCACTTACAAATTTTTGAATTAACTCCGTGACGTTGAATTTATTAGCTGTTTCATTTTCTATTGAAAGCATCGATAGCGATGAGAGTCTGCTTTGGTTCATACTATTTCTTAAATATGTTTTTATTAACTTGAGTTTAGAAAAAGAGCGTTCCGCAGTGACTACACTAACAGGAATTGTCAAAATTTCTGAGTAACTACTACAAGAAGAAACATTTTGAATTAATATAAAACACAACACTTTTTATGTTCAGGATCTTCCTCATGTCTGGCAATTGTGCGCTGCAAATGGATCCAATCGTTAAAGCCGGTAATTAAAGAATGATTCTTTTTTTAAAATAACCAACAGGGTTGACAATAACAATAATTTAAACGTTGGGAGTAACAAAGCCACAGTCTTCGAGTGTTTAGTCCTGATTTTGTTGTTTTTGTATAATAAAAATTGGAGAAGCTTCTGGAATTTGCATCGCGTGGATAAGGTCCAGGTGGCTGACAAGGTCCGTTATCAATTAGAAAACGCTTTTGCGTAAGTGTTAATTCCTAAAGAAAGTTACCTTTATCAGTCACATACAATTGACCATCATCCGTTTTGTTTTTTTTCGACATCTAGGAAAATTATATCCAATTTGAGAATTTAGAATGAGTTTTTATAAAATGCTTATCTTAGAGTTTAATTCAGCTGAAGTTGACGGCTGAAGTTCAGATTCAGTTTGAGGATACCTAAAATCTTCACTATTTGCCTCGTCTAAGCTTGTGCTCTCTAAAAATTGAATACTTGAATAACTTAATCTATACATATATAAAGGAAAGTCACAACCCTCACTAATCAACGCAGAGCCGAAACCACTGGCACTAAAAACTTGAAATTTGGGTGGAAGGTTCAATTTGTTATGTAAGGTAGTGCTAAGAAGGGATTTTTTGGAATTCGACCCCTAAGGGGGTGAAAAGGGGTAAAATGTGTTTTCACGAATTCTTCAATATCTTTTACATCCGATAAGATATCAATTTGGTGTTTGCTTGCAAAGATTATCAATGCAAATACCTAGAAACGTATTTTAGGATTTTGCCCTATTCAACCCCTAAAGGTTCAAATTTGGATTGGGGGCGAATTAAAGAACCCTTCGTATCTCCTGTGTTTATTGAGTTAGAACATTCTTTTTTGGCATATAAGTAGATGTATTTTTAAAATATTTAGAAAGCGGTTTAAGGGAATTTGAAAAATTTAACCCTAAGGGGGTGAAAAGGGGTAAACTTTCACGAATTCCTGAATATCTCTTACATCCGATAAGATAGCGACTTGGTGTTTGCCTGCATAGGTGTCCAATAGAAGTATCTAAAACACATTTCAGGATTTTGCCCTAATCGACCCCTAAAGGTGCAAATCTGAATTTGGGGTGAATGAAAGAACCCTTTGTAACTCCTGGGTTTATTGAGCTAGAACATTCCTTTTTTTGGCATATAGATATATTCTTAAAATATTTAGAAAGTGATTTAAGGGATTTTAAAATTTTACCCCTAAAGGGGTAAAAAGGGGTAAACTGTATTTTCACGAATTCCTCAATATCTCTTAGGCCCGATAAGATATCGACTTGGTGTTTGCTTGCATAGGTGTCCAATAGAAGTATCTAAAACACATTTCAGGATTTTGCCATAATCAACCCCTAAAAGTGCAAATCTGGATTCGGGGTGAATTAAAGAACCCTTCATATCTCCTATGTTTATTGAGCTAGAGCATTCTTTTTTGGCATATAAATGTATTCTTAAAACATTTAGAAAGTGGTTTAAGGGATTTTAAAATGTTACTCCTAAGGGGTGAAAAGCGGTGAACTGTGTTTTCACGAATTCCTCAATATCTCTTAACCCCATAAGATATCGACTTGGTTTTTTGCATGCATAGGTATCCAATACAAATGTCTAAAAACCCGTTTCAGGAGTTTCCCAAATCAACCGCTAAAGGTGCAAATCTGGATTCGGGGTGAATTAAAGAACCCGTTGTATCTCCTATGTTTATTGCGTTCGAACATTGTTTTTTTGGCATACAGATGTATTCTTAAAATATTTAGAAAGGGGTTTAAGGGACTTTAATGTTACCCCTAAAGCAGTAAAAAGGAAAAACTGAAAAGGGGTAAGGTGTTAAGTTTATCTTGCTGTAATTTATGAATACAACATTTAGTTTCTACATATATATTTTAATTTTATCCCATTGTTATACTAAAACTATAGTTTTATCAATATATACAAGGAAAACGACAATTGCGTACACATTTCCAGGGAGTACGTGAAGCATAAAAGAGAGTTGTGGAGGAATTTTTTCGCAAGAATTTTGTTTCTTTTTTCCAACAATATTGTTTTGCGGTGTTTGTTAGTTTAGCGTATTGAGCGAGGGGGTGGAGGCGCCCTAGAATTTATTTGAAATTTAGAAGAAAAAACATTTGTTGCCCGTACGAAGAACGGGCATCTTGCTAGTTCTATATAAATGAAATGACTTACTGCTTCATCTCGGAGATTCATCTGGTTGTGTTTTAAATATCTGATCAATTTTTATAAGTTTTTTTTATTTTCTCTTGTTTTTCCGTTATTTCTTTACGTTTTATAGCAATTGATTTATGGCTATATTTTTTTGTGTTCATTTCTAAATTAAATTAAAAAATAATACTAATGAAAAACTAACACAATCCGTACTAAGCACAATTTTTTCCAAACTGAATCAGGAAGTTAAAACTACTAAATATTTCGACAACAGCTAAACGTGCTTATTACCTCTTTTTCTGAGTAATTCCCCGAATTATTGGGCCTATACTTTATAGGCTTTCATGAAACGTGTTTAATTATCAAAATATACGGCCTTCCACACCAACGCTCACGGTATCACATTTCGAAACAACTGCAAATATATAACATTACAAAACTATGCTCAAAATGGATTTTTTCATTCTTAATCATGGAATCCCCTCAGAATAAAGAATAAAAGGTGATTATTTCTATAAAACTTATAAGAAACGCGGGCCCCCAAAACGCGCGGGCCCTGGTTCCGCAGAACTCGCGGAACCCCGGTAGCTACGCCACTGACGTCAACCTTGATTTAACAACCTATTAGAGCCACTAAAACATACGCCGAAATAATAAAAATGAATCAGAAAGAAGTACAAGAAAACTCGAACCAAGAAACAACAATCACACCCGTCTTAGAAACAATCTTAAAACAAATAATGAACTTGCTTGTTCCACATATAAAACCATTGCTATTAAACTTATTGCCATCGTTACTCCAAAATGGCGTATAACAAAGTTTGTACCATTAATAATTTAACAGTTGTCAATTGGAATGCCAATGGCATTAAAGCTAAACGATCAGCATTTATAGATTTCCTAGCCAGACATCACGTTGATATAGCATGTATAACGGAAACCCACCTCATTCCCAATGAAACATTTAGAATTCCTGGATATACTACCCATCGAAAAGACAGAGAAGGATTAATTGCCTCAGGTGGAGTTGCTATCATCATCAAAAAACACCTTACCTATCACGAAAAATCAAAAATTGAACTAAGAAGTTTAGAAACGGTTGCAATAGACATCACTCTAAAAGAAATAGGCCGATTAAAAATAACAGCAGCATATAAACAACCAAACAATAGGCTAAATGTACAGGATCTAATACACATATTTAACGACAATCAACCCACTCTAGTATTAGGAGACTTTAATTGCAAAATTGCAAAAATACAATTTGGGGATGTCGGGCCAACAACCTAGATGGAATCAAGCTACACAACTTATCGGCAACACATGCATGTCAAATTTCTGCACCTAATGAATTTACATATTACCCTTATCGGATAGATCACCAACCAGACATACTCGATATAATATTGATAAAGAACCTACAATTACCAATACATCAAATGTGATCACTGATTTAGATTCGGATCATATACCCGTTGTAATTAATCTAATAGGCAGACCACAGATTACCAAACCCACGCCAAAACTAATCAATGGCGTTATTGAATGGAACTTAGTCAGTTCAAAACTAGATGATAACATAAAAACCCTGGTAAAATACAAACAACAGAAGAACTAGATTCAGTGATACTTCACTATACCAAAGCTATACAAGACAGTGTCTATCAAGCAACAGTAACTCGACCAACTAGGAAACCGGACATACTTCACCCCCTTGCCTTGTAGAAATAATGAATCTAATAAGACACAAAAATAAAACTAGACGCACGTGGCAAAGAACGAGATCACCACTCCTGCGAACTCAACTTAACAAACTAACACACCGAATTAAAACGGAACTAGGACATCATAAGAGTTGAAGCGTACCAACAATACATTAAAGAATTACAACAAGAGACCATCCAATGTGGCAAGCAACCAACAGGATATTAAAACATAAAACCGTAATACCACCACTAGAAAGCCACAACACGGTTCATGAAACAGACCAAGAAAAGTGCAATTTACTCACTAACACATTGGAAAAGACCTTCATTCCATCATTAGAGAACGTCAACGAAGAATCATCGACGAAGTAAACTCTTACGTTGCAATTCATCTACCTAACTACCCTGGCCGCTTTCAGCACACCTCCCCCTTGGAAATTAAAACCGTAATAGAAAAACTACCGACAAGAAAATCGCACGGACCTGATGGTATACCAAACATAGCTCTGAAAAACATAACAAAAGAAAGCACTGGCATACCTGGCAACCATATTAATAATTGTCTTAGACTTGGATACTTCCCCAAAGACTGGAAAATGTCACATATATTACCATTCAATAAACCTGGAAAAGACAAAAGAAAACCTGAAAACTACAGGCCTATAAGTCTCCTATCCACTTTGGCGAAACTATTAGAAAAAATCATATTTAAAAGACTAAATGACTTCGTAAGCAGCCATAATATTATTGCAAATATACAATTCGGTTTTAGAAAAAACCATAGTACCAGCCATCAACTATTGAGAATCACAGAAGCGATAGAGAAAGGATTCGAAGAAAAAAATATATACAACAATAGCTTTCTTAGACCCTGACTCGAGCTTTTGATGGAGTATGGATTGAAGGTTTACTATATAAATTAATACAGATTGAAACACCCAGCTACTTAATCAGAATACTTCAGTCTTATCTACATAACAGAACCTTTTCAGTCAAGGTTAACTCTACATTGTCGCTAACAAAAGATATGCAGGCTGGAGTTCCTCAAGGAAGCATCCTAGGACCATTACTATTCAACATCTATGTCCACGATGTTCCCACTTGTCCTCAAAACAATGATTACTATGTTTGCAGACGACACAGCTATTATTACCCAACATAATGACCTACCACTGGAACTGCGCGACTACAACACTCTGTAGACATAGTGAGCAAATGGTTCCACAAATGGAGGATAAATATCAACCCGTTAAAGTGCGAGGCCAAAATATTTTCACTGAAGCGCATCATTAATCCTCCCAACTTAATTATTGATTACTCACCAATAAACTCGAACGAAAAAGACTCGGCTGTCAAATATCTAGGGGTCTACTTGGATACTAAACTATCTTGGGGGTATCACACTAATAAAAATCTGGTGTGATACACTCACACAACTTCCTTTTACAGTGATCTTATAAATAGTCAAAAATTTCATTTTTAATTTTTAAAAATTTGTCAAACATTTTCAAAAATTACAAATTCTACAAAAACGGTACAAAATAGAGCGTTAGTTGAACAGACAAATTTTCTCTAGAATTTTAAGATGAATTCGAAAATGTAATAATATACCGGGTGTTTTATTTAAAATAGGAGTTAATAAAAAAATTAGAAAAAAAAACAAAAGAAACCCACTTTAGAAGTATTCAACTGGAAAATCACCTGTCACATCAATACACATTAAAAATGAAATAAAAATGTAAAGTTTAAAAAAAATCGTTAGAGCCGTTTTTGAAAAAATAAAAAAAAACTGAAAAATCACAAGAGTAAACACCTACTTCCGGTTATGCGATTTTCTTCAAAAGCTTGCTGTCTCATCTACATAGTACACAAAACTTATATATGAAGTTTCAACGCCATACCTCTTTTCGTTTTTGAGATATTCTGTTCACAGACAGACACACAGACAGACAGACAGACAGACAGACCAATGAAAAAAAATATGTTTTTTGGGATCAGGGGACTCTAAAACGTGAAGATCTGTTGAAAACTCAATTTCGAATTTTTGGGGTGAATCCAATACTTCCTTTATAGTAGTAAAAGGAAGTAAAAAGTTAAATCAGTTTCATATCAGGTTAGTACTACTTTATCCTATAATAAATAAAAGGTCCGCACTGCAGATTGAATGTGCAAAACTTATATACTTAAGTATACTTAGACCAATACTAATGTATGGCTGCCAAATTTGGGGTAATACATCAAAGACGAGTATTAACAAATTACAAGTACAACAAAATAAAGTACTGAGAATCGCAACAAAAGCACCATGGTTTATAAGAAACAAACAAATCCACGAAGAACTAGGAATTCCCACCATACAGCAGTACATCCAAGCAACAAATAAACGATTTTTCAAGAACATTCACAAGTGCAACAGTGTTACTTATCATAACATAGGTACAAAATCTTTACACAAAAGACTAAAAAGAAAACTAACGCAAGATCTAGTGATATTACAATTATATAAAAAACAAGTACAACAATTACAAGTTCTAACTGAAGACTGCCTGATAATAATAAAATGCAAGACATTACAATTCGGGCTAGCGTGGAATTCGCTGACGAAACAAGATGACATAAGACGCCAGGTATATAGTAAATAATGAGATAATGACAAGAGTCCCAGCCATACCAATATTGGGTACATACAAGATAAACTGCCGTCTCCTAGATCTCGCTGGTTGTTTTCACCTATCCAACGGCTTACAAGTTAAATCTGTTGGGAACCAGATCAATTTTACAGATTTATAACCCTTGCTGATTCAAGAATGTTGTGAGATCAAAATTTAAATGCTTTGCGCAAATTGTACGAACTGAAATGCCAGTATAATCCATTTATTTGACATCTGCACTGTCAAATTGGCGGTAAATGTTTCCACCTACCTCGTAGTAAATTTATAGCATACAAAATGGTCTTGCCATAATCTTGCAATTTCACATCGGCGACAAAATTATTTGGTTCACATTAAACTCAGATAAGATAAATTGATGCATCTGCAGCGTTTAATTTGTATTGGAATAATTTTGCAATAATATACTACATACTATGGTTCATCAGGGACAAGTTATTTTACAGCCTTTTTAGTCAAATAAATTGTTTTTCAAGTAAAAGTACAATGCGAAATAAGCGTTTCTGTAAATTAGTAAGAATAGATGATAAATAATCATATAACAGGCAGATGACTCTATGTGAAAAATATTCTAAAGGTTAAATTGTAAATGTTCGTAGTGAAAAGAAAGAGCAACAATTACCAATTTGAGTCAAAATCCAAAGGGTTAAGACAAGTTAATTAATTTAGCATGAAAAAGTATGTGGAAAAAACCGCAGTAGTCTTAAATAGAGCTTAAAATAACAACAAACAAAGAAAGACAGATTTATATGTATTTAAAATGGCAAATGAGTATAGTTTCTGACAGTGCGTATGTTTTCGGCTTAACGAACAAGTGCGTTGGTGGTTACGAAACTCTTTGAGGTCCTGTGAGTATAGTGCAGTTTCAAACCACCTGAAGGTGTCATAGAGCACGTTTTTGAAGCACTAGCCGAGTCAAAACACCTGGAGACCGCACGTAGCACATATCTGGAGCAACGGTACCGCCCGGTAGAGATGCACTTTAGTTCGTATTGAATGCAAGCGAAGTCCAAGGTTGTTGGGTATCAGGCAGATAAAGTCTACACATTACCCTTTTTCTGTGACGTCAGAAATAACAAAACATAGCGTTTAAAACGTATGTCTTATATTGCATTGAAAATCAAAAAGATCATTTAGATCGCAGGTAGTAGACTTTAGAAAGAATTTGACATATACCTAACCTTTAATGTAAGGGATGCTGATTTAAGCACATTATTCAAACCAAGACATTTTTGGCCTATGTAATCCTATGTTTCTCCTCTTCGAAGAAGTTCCTAACGTTTAAAATAAGATTTTAGGCTTGCTCGCTTGCTTGTTGTGGCGCGTTATTTTACTGTCATTTTGAACAAATGTCACACTGACAGTATTATAAAACAAGCCATACTTAAAGGGGACTGACCAAAAACTGCAGATTTTTTGTTTCGTCCAGTTCTTTATAGTTAAATAAAGAGAGAAAATTGTTACGTCACAGCAATAGGGTAATGTGTAGATCTTACACAATCCCGGTCGTGAGGATAACTGAATGTGTCTGTAACAATAGTAAACCTGTCAGAGCCAGAAACTTAAAATAAACGATGCGTTATCTCATGTAGCTGAAACTGGGTCAAATTCAGCGAAATTATGTCAATAGGACTAGCTTAAGTGCTTGAGTTGGCTATTTATATAAATGATAAGAAAGTGGGAGGTGGAGATTTTTACCATGGCGTCGGTGGATAGCGGAAGAAGTATCTGCAGGCCAATTTCTTGGAAAATCCTCCTTAGGATTTATTGTAACTTTGACATTTAGATGTAAAATCAACAAAGTTATGAATTTCTCATACTTTTTAATTCATTTTCCGCGCAAATGTATTGATTTTAATATTTGTTGTTAAATCAAGTCACGGATGACACGATTTGTCTGTGCAATCGCAAAAGGGCTGACGTATGTTGAACTAATTAGGGGTTCATTTGAATAAATGATGCTTTTGATTAGAGCGATAGCTTTTGCAGGTGTATAAAAGGAATTTGTAACGTTCTAAGAGCGTCTTTTTCGTTTTCGATAAACATCGGTGTAGAGCTCACGGTGCGTTGTTAAATAAATTTAGAAACAAGCAATGTTGTAAAAAGTGTGTTGAAATGAATTCTCCATATTAAAACCCATTAAAAAAGTTCCTGTTATTATTTCTACGTGGGTGAATTTCACTTTAGAGCAAAAGGGCTTACCTTAGTAAGAGTTTAAAGCAGTTCCTGATAAATGGAAGGTTAACAATGCAGCGAGGTTATCGAGGAAATCTGTCAGCGCGGTTTGGATGTTTAGAGGAGCCATTTTCCGAGTTTTAGAAGGAAGGGTTGCAGCTGCAGTTGCACCGACACAAATGATTGCATACAACAGCATTTTGTGTAATGTTCGTTGAAAAACAAATAAAGAAGACCTTTAAGACAGATCATTTTACAGTTAAGATCAGTAATACTTTCTTTGATCTCATAACTCCTAGAAAACCACGATGTGGAAGTTAAGTTGTTGCTTATCTGGTTAAAGTCAAACGATTTATTCAGTTTTCATTAAACCCTGAGTAAGCTTTTTAAAAATATATATCTCATGCTAGAATCTTATAAAAAGTATTTTCGTAATAAAATTTTTTTTTGTGGTGGCCTAGGCATCAAAGCATCGTACTTTATAGGGGCATACATTTTTAATCAAAAGTAAGGCAAATGTAGCTCCTGGTTTCTATAGCAACGCTATCAGTGCTATCGCAGGTTATACACCAAGTTTTTTAAATAGAAAAAAGAATATAAGTAGTAAAAATAAACATAGGGGATAGGGCAATATATTTTTCATCTAGACAAATTCATAGCAGATTTTTGGCGCCCAACGTGGGGCATTAACGAAATAACATAATAGATGTTATAATTAACCCAGCAATGATTATAGATTTTTGGCGCCAGAATGTGGAACAATTAACCAAAAACCACAACAATATAGGCAAACCATTTAGTAGTAGTCCTTACGCGTTACTCCATAAGGCTGAATATCTTTTCTCTATAGTACTACACTACTACGTGGAACTAGTGTACCGCGGGCCGAGACAAGATGAGATTTACCCATTCTCGATCTCGATCTTGAACCGGTGAATCGAGATTATCGAATTTTAAATATATGCTGAGCTTACTAAATTATACTTAATTTTTTCAAATATTTCTAGAGAACCATCAAGCAAGCAGCCAGTTGAAGAGTTGGCGGATAAAAATGTTGTAAGTCTGTATCTGACTCTTAAAGAGTAAAGACTGCTCAGATAAGTTATCAAGTGAAACGTGATAAGTGGAAGGCCAGCAGGCCACGTGTTAAGGTGAAACGTTTCTATAACAATAAAATTTAAACATTAGGAATTAAACCAATTAATTACTAAATCTGCCCCAGTTTTGATAACTAGCTTATTAAGAGATAGTGCTGCAAAAACAAAACTGGTAAGAGGCATAAATAAAATAAAATATGTTCCCTTCGGGGAACTTAGTTGGTTTTGATACCAATGGACTGCCAATACATCAACAACAAAATTACACACATGGTGTCCCAATACTGAATAACCAATTCTCCCAAAATAATTCACCTGTATCGCAACCCATTCTAATCCAGCACTACACAGCACCAAATACTCAAATGTCACAAATACAAAAATAGTACAAGCAAACACAACAACATCAAAATCAGCAACAAGACGAAATCATGACAATTATAACCGATGAAGAGCCCTAGGATATAAATAAAGAGAATCCTTGGCAAAAAGTAACAAGAAGTGTTAAAAGAAAGAAACTTTCCCCCACCGAAGCTATCAATGCAAGCAACAAGTACAGTAGTGCAGTATAGGTACTGATAAATAGTGAACCAGAAAACACTACAAACACAAGCAATAGCGTAGAAAAAGCTCCGAAACCCCCACCAATTTTTGTACTTGGAGTACAAAACTATTCACAAATGGTTGCTAAAATAAAGGAAGTATTAACACCTGATCACTGTGTCACCAAAACCCTAGCAAACAACAGTATTCGAATAACCACCGATAGCCCAGATAATTATGAGAGAAAAAACATTATACATCACACCTATCAGCCCAAAGAGGAAAGAGCTCGCAGAATAGTCATCAAACATCTGCACCACAGCCTAGATCCTAAAGATATCAAAGAAGAATTGCAAGGAAAGGGCCACTAAGTTAGAAATATAATTAACATAAGAAATAGAAAAACCAAAGAACCACTAAATATGTACTTTGTTGACTTAAACCCAGTAGTTAATAACAAGGACGTATATCAAATAAAAGGTTTGCAGAACAGAATGATAGAAATCGAATCCCCCAGAAAATAAAATAAAATTGTATAATGCACACGCTGCCAAATGTTTAGTTATACAAAAACGTATTGTTACCGACCCTATGCATGCGTTAAATGTGGTGGATCGCACGATACTAAATCCTGCAAAAAAGCAGAGAAACACCTGCAACTTGCGTACTGTGCGGAGGCTCACACTCCGCAAGTTATAAGGGATGTGAATACTATCACAATTTATACAAAAATAACAGATCCAAAACAAACATACCACAGCCACCAGCAATATAACTTACATCAATATCTCTCCAGCCAAATCAACCCGCACCTCCACACCGTTATCGTAACTACGCCCAGGCAATCCAAAACTCAAATCAAAATGAAAAAAATGTCAGCACAGAATTCAGCAAATTTCTCGAAGAATTCAAAGCCATGTTCAACCAGATTATTCAACAAAATAGCATGGTCCTAAACCTGCTAAGAATAGCACAATAGAATTCCAATGGTTTAATACAACATTGGGACGAAATAAGTGTGTTTGTTCAACAAAACTTAATAGATACTTTATTAATAGGTGAGACCCACTTTACAAATCACTCATTCCTCACACTTCCCTACTTTATGTTTTATTATACCAACCACCCATATAATACTGCCCATACTGGCACTGCTATATTAATAAAATCCACAATCAAACATTAAGAACTACCTTAGTATAAAAAAAAAATCATCTTGAAGCTACATCAATTAAAGTGCAAACAATGCCATATGAACTAACAGTATTCGCAGTATACTGTCCACCAAGGGACAACCTAAAAAAGGATGATTTTCAAAACCTCTTTCAAACACTGGGACCGAAATTTATAGTAGGGGGAGATTACAATAGTAAACATACCCTCTGGGGCTCCAGAATTATTACCACCAAGCGCAGAGAGTTATCACAACTACTACACCGACCTACTGGCCGAGAGATCCCCATAAACTCCCAGACTTATTGGACATCTTTGTAGTTTGCGGCATAACAACAACGTACACAGACATAGTACCCAGTTATGATCTGTCCTCAGATAATTTGCCGATTATTGCAACTATCAGCACTTCTATGATAAATGTCAATAAGCCTCCTCGTTTGTACAACGCAGAAACTAACTGGGAAATATTCAAAGCTGAAATTACTAATAAAGTACAACTCAAAACTAGTCTTAAAACTCCAGAAGAAGTAGGAGAAACAACAAGCACTGTTATCAAAGTTATGCAAGAAGCCGCTAAACTTGCTACTCCTCACCTAACAGCTCCGCAACATTCAGTTAACATTCCAATGGAAATTAAGAAGCTCATTGCAGAAAAAAGACGAGCACGAGCAAAGTGGCAACGATGCTAGCGACAAAACAGCCTATAATAGAATTACCAATAATTTAAAAACAAAGTTAAAATAAATGAGGGAGAACTCCTTTACAAACTATGTTACAACAATCAACCGATACGACAATTCTATATGGCGACCAATCAAATCTCTACATAAACCTAAAACAACATCTCCACCAATACGAGTAGCAGATAACACAAGTCAGTGGGCCAGAAACAGTCAGGAAAAAGCAGACTTATTTGCACAGTACTTAACAACAGTATTTACCCACTTTAACAATGAACCACAACAAAGTATACAACAAACTCAAAACAACCATAACGATTCAACCACGAACAGACACATATAAAATTAGCCAGTCCCAAAGAGGTTCTGGATCAAATCTCAATATTAACAATAGAAAAGCGCCAAATGTAGATACGATAACATCTAAAATAATGAAGGAATTACCAAAAAAAGGATTAGTAATGTTAACGTATATTTTTAAGGCTATTATTAAGCTACAATGCTGGCCTAACTGTCTGAAGATATCTGAAATAATACTCATACCAAAACCTGGAAAGGCGCTAGCAGAAGTATCTTCATATAGACCAATAAGCTTACTGTCCTTCTTATCAAAACTATTAAAACCATTCCTGATCATCAATTTGGGTTACGCCATGGCCACTCTACAATACAGCGGTGTCATAGAATAACTCATGTAATCAATGAAGCCATAGAGGATAGCAAGTACTGTTCTGCAGTTCTACTAGATGTGAGACACGCTTTCGATAAGGTGTGGCACGAAGGCCTATGCCACAAACATAAACAATCACTACCAGAATCTTTTATCACCCGCTAAAATCTTACTGAACGGATAAATTCTTTAGAGTAAAAATTAATGATGCAGTTTCTCACCTCCAACCTATAAAATCTGTCCCACAAGGAAGTGTGCTGGGTCCACTCCTATATTTAATGTATACTTCGGATCTACCAACATCAGACGTCACCACAGGTGGTACACTTGCCGATGATACCATCATATTAGCTGTTCACGAAGACCCTGTAACAGCATCTGCAAACCTTCAGGAACATCTCTTCAACATAGAAAACTGGCTCAAAAGATGGAATATAAAAATCAACGAAAACAAGTCACAGTATATAACTTTTACAATTAAAAAAGAAACCTGCCCCCCAGTGATTATAAACAACAGAGTAATACCTACAACAACAAGTGCCAAATATCTAAGAATGCACCTCGATTCAAAGCTGAACTAGAGAGAACATATACGCAAGAAAAGAAAACACAGATCAAAAAATGAAAGAACTTTATTGGTTGATTGGCAGAAAATCTAAAATTTCACTAGAAAATAAGATACTGATCTATAAAACAATAATTGTTCCAATATGGACCTATGGCATCGAGCTGTGGGGCTATGCTAGCCATACAAACATAGAAATAATTCAACGAGCACAGTCAAAGATTCTCAGGACCATAACTGATGCACCATGGTACATCTCCAATCACATGCTCCACCAAGATCTCCATATCCCAACAGTTAAAGAAATAATTCAAGTGTAGATGACGCCCTCTTATGGGGGTTGACCCACCAGGTCCCCCTGAGGGTTATATATTTAATTGTTCCTCTATCCAGCACAATAGCTCACAGAATGTATTATACTGATTGCTGTTAAATAAACTAAAAAAAATAAAAATGTTGTAGAGACTAGTTCTTGTCAATTCCCAAGTAATTGTGTGGTTATTAACTACAATCTCTAAGTTTTATACCTGGTCACAATGAAACTACTACCCACGGCGGCATTTCGATACGGCTTGAAATAGAAATATTCAAAACGGTATGTCGATAGGGTTGAAAATTGTGAACAATTGTGACATAAAAACAATTGAATGTCGTTTCCGGTTTGACCGGAAATGACCTTGACTTTGTTATTTTAACTATAATACTCTATATATCTTCTCTTTTTATGACTCTCTGAACAATTCTAAATAACTTTTATCTAACATACCCCATGTCTACAATTAATATTTTTTGAAATAGAGCCGCTTAAAGATATGCCATAATTCCTATTTGTTTGTATTTTACGGAAAAACGGAGTAGGCCAGGACAGAGGTTTCTATGGTTTTTAAAGACAATTGAATTTTGACAAGTATTTTCAACTCTATCGACATACCGAATTGCATATTTCTATATCAAGCCGTTTCGAAATGCCGCCGTGGGTAGTAGTTTCATTGTCACCCGGTATATTGTTAATACCCTGTATACAGAATGTCCTAAAAAGAATGGGACACCGATTAGTCATAGATTCCTTATGGTATAATAAATCGCTTAAACCTAACATACCTTAGTACAAAGTCACTCCAGTAAGAAGTTATAGAACCTTCAAGTAAAATTTTTTATTTCTTATTTTTATGTTAATTTTTATAAATGCAAAGATATCGATTTCAACGTTGGTACACTTGCCTACTATTATATACTGCACTAATACATTCTCATAAACTAAATTCGACTGTAAGAAGCACATTACCAACCATTGAGAACTTCCTTTACTTCTATCTTTGTTATCTGCAACATCTGTAGTTTTGTAATGCAAGAGGATTAAAAAGGGTAAAATAAAGTGCTCTTAGTTCATAAGCATAAAAGCAACTGTTTACCTTAAAACGTCTATCAAAGGCTTTTGGTTGTCATTAACACATGCAGTTATCAAGTAGCTATGATCACAAAAACAATGGGTGGTGATTTCTGATCTAGTAACCAACAATAATAAATCAAATAATGACGTTGGTAACATAAAAGCAATTTTCTATGCATACGGAAATGCCGTGAGATAATGGACATTTCAGCATTGAAGAATTTATGAGACAGTATTTTCGTAAGCACAAAAAAAAGAAATTTGTATGTCAATAATGTCATTAATTGATCTATTATTGTTGTTTACTAGGTCACAATCACTATCCAATATTTTTGTGATCATGGCTACTTGATAATTGTATGTCTTATGACAACCAAAAACCTTTGATAGGCATTTTAAGGTAAACGGTTGCTTTTACGCTTATGATCTAAGACCACTTTATTTTTACACTTTTTAATTCTCTTTCAGATAATAGCTTAAAATTTAAAAAAAAATGTAACAGATAACAAGGTTATTGCTAAAAGAAGATTTCTAAAGTAGGTAAAGTGCCTCTTACAATCAAGTCTAGTTTATGAAAATTTTTGTATTAGTGCAGTACATAATAGTAACCAAGTTTACCTATATTAAAATGGATATCTTTACATTTATAGAAATTATCATAAAAATGAAAAATAAAAAAATTGAACTTTACGGCCCTACAACTTCTTACTGGAGAGATTTTGTAATGAGGTATATTATGTTTAATCGATTTATTATAACCTAAGGAATCTATCCCTAATCGGTGTACGATTATTTTTGGGACACCCTGTATAAAGTCACACTAACTTAGCGTTAGAAAACAGTCTGCAATTCTAATATTAAAATATTACAGACCTATTAATCCAAAATATTGGTACTTATCTTTAACGCTTCCTGGTAGATTACTAACATAATTCTGAACAAACACTTCTATGTCTATAAATAACGAAGCAATTTAATGTGCAAGTGTTTTCTACAGCAATTCAATGCACTTTTCAGATTAAAAAAGGTTGCATATGGAATTGCGAGGCAGCATACCGAGATGACAGCGACGCTGAGAAAATGTGACTGAAATCAATGTTCTCGGCAGCGACGTTATAATCAATGGTGCATTTGTGCTGAGATTTATTAAATACAAATTTGCAACTGCATGCTCGTGAAGCCTTGGAGTAATTCGTTCATATTAGTTGCCCAGTGGTAATTTTCTGATGCTTTATGAAATGAAATATTATAATTTTAAAATTTAAGTTTGCTCTATGTGCCACAGCAATGTTCTTGATAAGATGAAAACACTTACAAACAGCAGATGCTGTTTAACAATAGTAATGAAACAAAACTTCTTAATTGATCTAATGGGTAATATGTTGTATTTTATGGGCATTTGGCCAAACTATAGAATCAAATTTGGGATGCCAATTTGTTCTTGTTTTAAATGAAAACATGCAATAAATTACAGATTAACAAAAAAACTTGTTTACTAGAGCTCAAGGATAATCAGCATAAGTTCATATTTTTTCTCTTTTTATAGATGGTAATTCTTCTTATTCGATTCCAATCATTATTTCATGTTTGCATTTTTCCACTAAATGTATCTTTGGCATGTAGATAAATATTAATATATATTTCAAACAAAATTTTCAATAGCGTGAATGGACTATAATCCAATTCTTTAAAAAATGCGCTTCTATCGTAAATAAATGGTAATATAGATTTTAGACAAATATATCTGAATTAAATTTCACTAATGGGTTTATTTCAACATTTAACTCTAAACAAAATCTCTTTAAAACGTCGAGGAAACATTTGCTAACTATAGCAAATACTAAGCAAGACTCAACCACAAACCAAATTTCTCAATGACTGTTACCAGCTTCAAATCGTATAAAACGATCGTTCAGGCTACATGGAATTGTCGAAGAGTGAACTAGCTACAGTGAAGACGGCGTGCGGTTCTTATTTTTTTATTAACAGTAAAAGATATTAAAAATTACAATGGGCCCCAAAAAGTCTTTATGCAACCAAGAAATCCAGAACTCTTAACTCACTACGGTACCATGAGTAGCAAACACGCTACGACCTGAAACAGACTTCAAAACGAAACAATACCTCAATAGCCTGCATTAGACATACACAAAACGTTGATGAGCACGAACAAGGTTTGTTAGATAATTTAAGGGTCAACACTCGTATAGCTTCTAGGAGCCACTTTATATCACTCTATTGTGAAAGCAAATTACACAAGTTCTATTTTGACCAACGAAACATTACAACTACTCCTTTATAGGCACAACACGGTATGATAACTATAAGAAAGTAGCAAACAAGCGCAATATGAGACACTAATACGTATATCAATTCGCGGCGATGTAGCCACAAGCAAATCATAGCATGCCAAATTTCAATGTTGACGCAAGAATGTACTAGTCATTTCTGATTAACTTAAAAATGATGGTAAGAAAGAGGGTAGCTTAAAGTTTACAGAGCAGGAACAATTATGCAAATTCCATTACCTTCTCGATACGAGATCGTGTGTTAATACTCCCAGAACTGCAAGGCGGCGTTGACGAAGCAAAATGCAGCAAGCAATTGTAATCTAGAAGAATCCGAAGCGGGGACGCGATCAGGGACTTGGAAAACCGAAGCGGGGTCGTAATCGGACTCTTGAAAAACCAAAGATTCAGCTACCCAATTAGTAGTACAAACTATCGTCTCATACTTTAATGACTGCAAGTCGACTCTGAAATACAGAAAATACGAATTCCGAATTAGAATAGGGAACGTCAAAGAGAAATCACACAACCATCAGCTTACATCTCCAAGACTGAAATCACGACGTCCTAGAAATCCGCAATCAAATGCGATGGGGAATTACGGTTCAAATATATTTGATAAATTAACTATACAAATTCGTGGTAACGTAAGTGAGCTAGAACACTATTCTTGCTCTTTAAGTCTCTATAAGCTAGCTCTACGCTAAATCAAAGGTTAATATGAAGTATGCAAATGCGATTAATACACCAGCCGAAGAGAAGGAGGAAAGAGAAACATCGTTGAAGGTGCGAGAAAAACAAATTAATGTTGCTTGCTCTAGTTACGAATGACAACGGATCGATAATAATTCATCTTGCGCAACTCAAGGCCATTCAAAACGACTTTGAAGACTTCGATAACTATAAAACGCCTAGCGTTCGGGCAGGGGTAGCCAAAAGGCACAAAATCAAATGAGGCAATTAAAAGGTCAGGAAATGGGAGAGTGATTTGTCTCGCCCATCTTCTCGAGCCAAGATTTCAATGTAAGAACCAATGGCCCCCAAATGACACTTAAAGTAGGTCGTTTAGTGCCGGGAGTGCAAAAATAGGTTTACGCAATTTCGGCTGCCTGTCTATCTGTCTGTCTGTCTGTCTGTGGTCGGTATAACTCAAAAACTATTTGTAGGGGGAAGACGATATTTCGCTAACAGATGATATGCTGGCATGAAACGTAGAAAATATATACGACAACAAATAAGAAACTTTTTGTTTATTTTTCTTTAAGTGAGAAATAGATAAAAGTAATAATTTGCACGTCAGCCTTTTACCCTTGACGAAAATAGGACCCAACAGATGCAGAGTAAATGTTGTAAAAGAGACAAAAGGGGCAACGTTAAATGCGTTGTATTTAAAGCAGCTGCATTGCACAGATGCAAGGGGTCCTTCTTGGCAGTATGGAACAAACGGACGGTTTGCTTTCCGGCTACTTTCAAGCCTAGGAATCGCATTCGCAGACGTTGAAGTTCGAATTCCACCGCCGGTAATGTCCTTTTTATTTGAAAATTGATGTTACATGCACTACCAAGTGTTCAATTTTATGGTTTCAGTATTACTAGGAACATGTAGATATTTTTACCCCTAGTTTTCTTTGATTTTAAAATTCTTTAGTGTCACTACCTCCACTTGCGAGGGAAATTCCGGATATAGCCCTTTACAGATTTTGTATTTGAAAATTCATGTAGTTCGCATTACCAAATTTTTCCTTTTATTGTTTCAGTGTTATGAGGAACTAGGGGTAAAAATATCTTATTAGATATTTTTACCCCTAGTTTCTTTTGATCTTTAAAATTATTTAATGTCACAACATCCACTTGTGAGAGAAGTTCCGAGTAAAGCCGTATAAGTAAGTAGAAGTTGTGACACTAAATATTTTCAAAAATCAAAGAAAACTAAGGGTAAACATTTTTTAAAGTTCCTAATAATACTGAAAGATAAAATAAAACACTTGGTAATGTCCCTGGTAAGCGAAAGAGGGGACGGTCACCAACCAGATGGTTGGATAGTATAACCCAGCTAGCCGGCACACCCTTTCATGAAGCAGCCCACCTAGCTCAAAATAGAAATAAGTGGCGCAGAAAAGTTATAGTATATAACATTACTAGCGAGGTAAAAAGGGTTTTACTGGCGGACAGAAGGATATAACTGGCGAGCCGTAGGCGAGCCAGTTACCTTCTGGAGCCAGTAAAACCCGTTAACTTGCGTGTATTGTTATATATTTTATTTGTTACCCATTTGTAAAAAAATGCAAATATATTAATTAAGTAGATGCAAATATTTCAATTACAAAAAACATTCTCAATAATTTGTCGTAAGCTTTGGAAACATTACCGTGACTACGTATGTTGTTTATTTCCCTGTTTTTTTATTGTGGTGAAAATGCATGTGCCGGAAGCAATTATTAAGGAAGCCACCAGTGTAGCTTCAAGTTTATTGCCAGAAAAATCATCTTCAAGGTACGAGCGTGAATATAGCGATTTCAAAAATTGGCAGAAGAAAAATGGTGTGATTGGGGTCACAGAAGATGTTCTGTTAGCTTACATGAATCAACTGTCTGTTAGATTGAGCCCTAATTCATTATGGGCAAAATGGTCTATGCTCAAAAGTTGCTTAGAAATCAAGGAAAATGTTCCAGTTCGCAGGTTTGGTTTTTTTGTTGAACATTTTATGAAAAAATCTGACGTTTGTTGACGTTTGTAGGTTTCAAAAGGTCATTGTATTTCTCAAACGAAAGAATGAGCGTTATACCCCCAAAAAAGCCAAGGTTTTAACTAAAGAAGAGGTTGAACGATTTCTGTTGGAAGCTCCAGATGACCATTGGTTGCTTGCGAAAATTATAACAGTATTCGGCATCTTTGGGTGTTGTCGATGCGACGAACTCCTCTCCCTGACTATGAATGACGTAGAAGATATGGGCAAATACGTTATCGTGACATTGCGTCAAACAAAGAATTTAACAACAAGAAGATTTACCATAACCGATGATGGCTGCAGCTTCGCGCCCTGCATGTTGTACAGAAAATACCTAAATCTCCGACCTCCTAGAACAGAAAGCCTACGATTTTTTTTAACATACCGAAATGGAAAGTGCATTTCCCTTAATGCTGGTCAACACACTGTTAGCGCTGTCCCAAAGCAAATTGCGAAATATTTAGGTTTAAAAGAACCAGAGTTATATACCGGTCATTCTTTTCGGCGAACTGGGGCAACTATGGTTGTGGATGCGGGTGGAGATATCTTAGCACTAAAGCAAGCAGGGGGATGGAAATCCAGCGAAATTGCTACGAGCTACGTTGAGGATTCAATCAATAAGAAAATCGAAATGTCAAGAAAATTATTTCCTAGCAGTGAGTCTACAAAGGCTACGCGGTTCTCAGTTCCAGTCTCTGCATCACCCTCGGCACCAGCAGATGGTTCAAGTTTACCTATTTCATCGTCCAAAGTGTGTGTTACCGGGAATAACAATTGTACCATGATTTTTAACATTTATGATGCAAATAGAACACAATTTTCGAATGTAAATAATGCTACTAACTTGTAAAACTGACAGTTAACGTGTAAAGATTTTACAAGTTAGTAACTTGTTAAAATAAACTTACTTGATTAATACAGTGTTTTGATAAATTGATGTTTACAGATGAGTAACAAATAAAAGATATTTCAGATCAGCATTCTTGATAATCACGACGTTTCTGTTATGAAACTATACGACTAAAGAGAGAATGTATATTACAT
Source organism: Agriotes lineatus (assembly GCA_940337035.1). Lineage (NCBI taxonomy): Eukaryota > Metazoa > Arthropoda > Insecta > Coleoptera > Elateridae > Agriotes > Agriotes lineatus. The sequence continues at coordinate 10,150 of CALNHX010007925.1, read as the reverse complement.
CAATTTGCAAATAAATAATATATTCGTATAGAATTCGAACTCTCGCTATTTTAGCGAAAGCGAGTTCAAAGGGTGGCATCAGGCAGCAGGTAGTGCGCCTGTCCATCCCATCCTGCTAGAGAGGAATGCCTCGTATGTGGGCGATGTGACTGCATTATATGCAACAAGCTTACTGTTGCCCATTTTTGTTTCTTTTACAACATTTACTCTGTATTTCTTGGCTCCCTTCATTGTCTAGGGTAAAGCCTGAGCTATGTGCAAATTATGACTTTTATCTTTTCTTCAATTAAAGCAAAAATTGACCAAACTAATTTTGTAAGGTGTTCAGCCAGTATATATTTGAGAGAAGCTCTTTGTTATACCAGGTAGACATATAATCCGCACGCAAATTATTGTCTTCCTCCGACAAATAGTTTTGACCTGAAATATTTCAGAAGGTGATTTTTTAGCGATTAGAATACTTTCTTCGTATTTTAGACGAGGGACGTAAGAAAGCAAAAGAAAATTATATCTGGCGCATGCGAGTATCAGTTTATAACTCTGGCATTTATTAAACAGGATTGCCAAGCATCCTCACGGAAATTGTCTGTTAAATGGGCAGATGCAATTGGTAGAACTATTTCAAAAGATGTATGGTTGAGGAGCATGAAAGGTGGGGTATGAGTTCTATCATGTTAAGTTTGAATAAACATAATTTTCTTTTAGTTGTGTTTGCAAATAATTAGTGCAATTGGAATATGTATTAAACATTGTTCATTACTTTTTAGCACTACAGATACTTATTCGTTTTTTAAGGTTGTGTTACTTTAATAGATTTTAATTTCGAAAGATTAAATTGCATTGTATAATTTTTGGTCCAACTCATAGGCGAGTGGGCTTGTCGAACAGGACAGGATAATAGTCGCATAATACAGGGTAATTCATAAGTATGGTTAATATATTAAATATGTCTATACTGATTTCAGAAGACGCACATTGCACTAAAATTAATCGCTTACGAAAAAACTAAATTCGTTTTAGGACTGGTGCAAACTTTTGAGAACCACTGGATAAATCAATAAGAGTATATTAACCTATTGCACTAAATCTTATTGGAATCAGAAAACAGCTGTTTTTGCTCCTGCATTTTATTCAAATTCGATCTTATCTCCACCACATCTGCGAACTTTGTTGATAGCAGTTCATTCCAGTGTTCGTCAATCAGTTTAAGGAAGTAAACGTTTTTTTGTGGGATTACTATTAATTTTTGACGTATAGTTATAACGCAAATTTGTACTGTTTGATGTCCTTTAACTACCCTTAAATTTAATGACCATACTAATGGATCCCCCTGTATACAAAAATAAATTGCCACGTCAGAAACTATTGTTTATATAGAATAAATTCATAAATCAGATTTAGTGTGTTTATAGTACAGGGTTTTCATTAATTCCCACTTCCCACGTGACTAAAGTTAAATTTGCAGCTATAAATTTGTTTTTCGAAGGTTGGTGGTATTGGTAATATCCCTAAGAAATTTTCCAACGCGACATAGACGTTCTTCACATCTAACCTCTAAACTTTTACGTTTCGTTTTGCTGTTTAGAAGCAATTTTCGGTAGTTTTCAAGCGTTATTTGGTCTGTGTCGTATCTACGCCACTGATAATTTTGTGTTACTGTATTTAGGGAGTACTGCCAATCATGTAAGTTTGGTTGCCTAGCATTTAGGATGAATACATGGTCACGTAGGAAATGTGAATTAATGAAAACCCTATATATAAATATTATTATAGCGCGATGACACAAATTAAATTCAAAATAAGGTCAGCGGTAATATAAATGTCTGCAGATAGAAGCTCTTAAGAGTATTAAATCAATTCCGCACAAATGCTAGGTAAAGACAAACGCCACTTCTCTAGATGTTGAATTTCGGAAATTAAGCTTTTATCAGAAAAGTGCCTGCATCTAAGGTGCATGGTTACATTTAGAATTATCATGGATTTACAGTCAAATAACAAAACAAACATCACTGTCTAAGTTAGGGTGCAATCAAAAGTAATTAACTTTGTAACAACGTATTATAGCTGGTTTGATAGCGTCTCATTATCGCAGAGTTTATATTAATTAATGGAAATCTCTTGTTTCAGGACGTTAAAATAGTTGAGTGAAATGGATACTAAGAGAAGTTGGAAGCAAGTATTTCCGTATAAACAGTTTTATAGAACTGCTGAGCAGAGCCTTTATGAGATAATATCAATGAGCCTTTGATCTAGTCCGAAACGCATGGTTCTACGGTAACATTATAATTAGAGTTTGCCTTACAGTGGTACTGTCAACCCTCATTCGAAGGACGCGTGTGATAAAGGTAAGTGTAATCGGATGAGGGTACTTCAAAGGTTCAAAGCTACCTGTGACTAAAAATTACGACAGCCTTAATTTTCATCTCATTTTAAACCTCTAAACCTTTATACTATGTCCTTGACGCTGCTGGGCCTCTTGCTTAATAATATTATATATTTTCAAAGCAAAGTGCTTGGTGGGCAATACTATTATAGAATATGAATTTGGGAGTAGAGAACGGTTATAATAAATTTAATTGTAATTACTTTATAAATTATGCCGTTCAGGAAAGCTTAACTTCAAGATGTCGACCAAGATCTCCTATGTGTTATTTCCGCCATCCTGAAAAAAGGTTCGTTTGATTTATAACTCGGTTCCCGTTAACAGTACATGAAAATAAAGCAGACATTTAAGAAACAAATTGTGCTCTACAATTTATGTTCAATTACTTCCACGTAGGAGCGATATTAGTCGAGATATCGAACTAGAAAGGCTCGAGATTCTTTTCACGCTTCTTCACTGGTATTTCGTTTCTCACCCTATTTAGCGAAAAAATAGTTATTATTATAAAACTTGTAGAGCTTGAAAATACCTGCAATTTGACGTAGCATAAATTGAAATGTGACTAAAATTACGACTTGTAAAAGGGACCAAAGTCCATGAGTAACTTTGATTTCATGTATCGTTCTATTACATATTTTTATATTATCTATATTTACATTACATTATTAGAATCATTATATTTCATAGAATATCTTAGTGGACAACTTGAAATTCAACTTTTCTGGTAATTTAATTAAACTAAATTACGGTCCAAGAGATATTTGGTTTAGGCGTGTATGTTTCTAGCTGAGATGTGCATGTGTTGTGTCTTGTGTAATGTAGGCTGTTCAGGATGTAGCATTGTAGCTTTCTAATAATTATTGAGTAAGAAGCGAAAAATATGTCTGCGGTATGTGCAGAGTAAATTTTTTCCATTAACAATTGTACAACATTGGTTCATAATAATTATTAATTAATTTCAATTTGCTTGCTTATAACGACGTACCAGGACATGGCTATCTAAATGCAAATACAGGACAACAATTTTTAGTGAGATTAATTGAAAAAGTATTTTATGTTGTACAATTACAATTACCGAATACGTAATAAGTGAATTACTATTTCATTTGAGTTATTGCAAATCTGGCAATTCTATTATTTCATTGGGCGGTAATTGGGAATTGATAATTAATTACTTTCTTAAAGTAATTTGCTCAGCTCTGAAATTTACTAAAAAATCTAATTAGTTTAACTTTTGCAATGATAACTGTGTTAAGAAATTCATAAATATCTCTCTTTCATCATTACGTCATCATTGATGTGTTGTGGTCCATTATGCATTCAACATTTCAACCCCTTCACCAATAAGAGTTTCCCATTGCATTGGCCCTTGAGCTCTCTGCATGGCAACTGATGGTGGTTCGTCTAAAACTGCTCGCGTGAAATCAAACCATTGTTTAATAGATCTACCTCTCTGTATTTTGCCATGTGATTGTCCTTGTGTTAGTTGTGGTTTTTAACTAATATTTTTTGTTCGTTTTTCGCTTGTATTTTAAGTTCAGGATTCACGTTTTAAGTAAAAAACAAGTTCTGGGTTTGGACCGTGTTATTATGGACTTCACTATTTCTAGAACGTCATTTAGTTTAATTCGATCGAACGCTTTTGCGAGGTCAATAAAGCATAGAAAAGCCGCGTTGTTGTATTCAATCGACTTTTCGACTACTTGGCGTAGAGTAAATATTGCATCTAGTGTGCTTCAATTGCTTCGAAATCCTTGTTGTTCTTCACTTAGCTCTACAGTGTGGGTAATGATTGATTTAAGTATATTTGTAAACAATTTAAAATATGTCTGTGAAAATTATAGAACCATAGCATTAATAAGTCCCTCTCAGGGGCGAGCACATTTCGTGTTAATATGGACTTTGCAACCCCGATGTACCTCAGCAGATGACTCCCCGAAAAAGGGACAAGGGGCTAACTACCCTTGGGGATTAAATCCCTTCTCCAGTAAAACAAACCTAGTTACGAATACTCTACTTTCACCTCGGACTGGACGGACACTAAGACAACGACTAAAGCAAAGAACAAAGGATATGACTCTTGGAATGTGGAACGTCAGAACACTATATCAAGCGGGAGCGCTAGACGCGACCTTACCGGAAATGGAGAAGTACCACTTAGATATAACGGCTTTGCAAGAAATGAGATGGCCAGGACAAGGCAGACTACAGCAATGAGGATGGGACATATACTATAGCGGAACGACTGATAACATACACGAATTTGGAGTTGAATTTATAGTAGGAAAGCGCCTGAAGAAATAAATCATTAACTTCGTACCCATCAGCGAACGGATATGCCGCATTAGAATGAAAGCAAGGTTTTACAACATCTCACTCTTCTTCGTACACCCATCGAAGAGAAAGAAGACCAAGTTATAGAAGCATTTTACTCGGACCTAGAAAGAGGAATACTAAAAACACCCGGGAACGACATCAAGTTAATCATGGGAGACCTGAATGTAAAAACCGGACAAGAAAGCCTATGCCTCAATAATTGGCAAACATAGCATGCATTAAACATCTAACGATAACGGAGAAAGAGTAATAGTACTAGCAGCAGTGAAAAATTTAGTACTTAGAAGCACAACCTTCTCGCATAAGCAAGTACATAAAGGCACGTGGACGTCACCAGATAGGAACACAGTCAACCAAATAGACCACGTATTAATATCAGCAAGACATTACTCCAGCATAACCGACATAAGAACGATGAGGGGGCAATATCCGATTCTGACCATTTTATGATAAGAACTAAGCTAAGGGAAAAAATCAACAAAGGTAGAGAAATCCCCGGAAATAATACGCTCAAATACAACAACTACAAGCTACAAACAGAAGAAACACAAACAGCGTTTGAGTAGAAGTTAACAGAAAAATTAGGGGAAGGCGGGGAGGAAATAGGAGAGGAAGACGAGCAAGGAAAAGTAGAACAACTATGGAACAAAATTAAAAACAGTTTAGTTAACACGACAGAAAAGGAAATGGACAAATAAAGTGTAAAGACACATGGTGGAATCATGAATGTGAAGTAGTTATTAAGAAAAGAAATGAAGCGAAGAAGGCCATACTACAAAAAAGCCCAAGGGCAAAAACTGAAAAATACCATTCCCTGAGAAGAGAGGCGAAGAAAATCTGCAGAAAAAATTAAAGAGAAACGCTGAACCCACAGCTGAGGGAACTAAAACAGTCTAATCAAGCTAGAAAAAGTAAGAAATTATACAAAATACTCAAGTAGACAAAGAACGAATTCTACCTTAGAACCTCCATATACAAGGATAATCAAGAAAAATGGATAACGGAGGAGGATAAAGTATTAAAGAGATGGAAAGATTACTTCTCAAGTATCCTGAATCAGAACGCTGAAACAGAAAGACGTCACGTAAGTACATACCCCGTATCACACGGCACAACCCCAAGATAAAGATAGTATCAATGACATGAAAACCAATAGAGCTCCAGGAATAGACAACATAGTGGCTAAACTAATTAAATAGGGGGGGGGGATAGAAAAAGTCGCAGAGCAACTACATCACCTAATTAAACTAATATGAAATATGAAGGATATCCCCCGGGAATGTAGGACAGCTATAATTTGCCCAATCTACAAAAAGGGAGTTCGACTTAACTGCCAAAATAATATACCGATATCCCTATTGTGCGGGGCTTATAAAATATTTACAAACATTCTTCGAAAACGCATACAAGAATACACGGAGGAGATCATAGTGCAATACCGGATTTAGAAAAGATAGATCTACAACGGACCAACTTTTCAAAGTAAGGCAAATAACTGAGAAATGCTGGGAGTTCAACATACCCCTTTGTGGATTTTAAACAGGCTTAGGACAGTGTAGACAGGGAGACCCTGTGCACCAGGGTAGTGGAAGAATATGGAGTACTACATAAATTTATTAAACTAACCAGAATAACAATAAACAACGCAAACTCCAAAGTTAAGATACAAAACAATCTGACAGAGAGCTTCAGTACAAACAGGGGCCTGAGACAAAGGGACAGGCTAGCGCCCATTCTGTTCAACTTGATTCTAGAAAAAGTTATAAAGGAAACAAAGCTACAGACGAATGGCACTGTAACGAATAAGTCCCAAGAAATCGTGGGATACGCGGACGATCAGAATATCATTGCAATATCTATACCAGACCTAAAGGAGGCCTACAAAAAACTGGAAACCAAGGCAAAAGAAAGAGGTCTAGAGCAGAGGTAAACAAAAAAAAACAAAATGTTTAGCTATAAAACCCTTTGGAAGACAAGGACAAAACGTAACCATAGAAGATCGAAACTTTGAAGTAGTCCAACTGTTTAATTACCTGGGGTCCCAATTAAATGAGAACAATGATGTAACACAAGAGGTGCAACGACGAATAATAGCTGGCAACAGAGCATACTGCTCACTTCAACATACTTTTAAATCAACAATGATCAAACAATGATTAGTACAGTCGTAATTTATGGGAGCCAAGCCTGGACGTTGATAAAGAGAACCAAAGAAAGACTCCTAAAGTTCGAGAGAAAAATGCTCCGGGATATCTTTGGCCAGACGCAAGACGATGGAGGGTGGAAAATAAGATACCACCACGTACTAAAAGAACTATAAATCCCCCAACGTGGTAACATTTATCAAGGTACTTAGACTGAAATGGGCTGGGTATATGATTAGAATGCCAAATGAAAGGACACCAAAACGGCTATATAAGGCTCACTTGGAAGGAACAAGGGGCCGGGGAAGACCTCGAAGACGATGGGCGGAGAACGTCGATAGAGATGCAGCTGAGCTTCTAAGAGTGAAAAACTGGGAGAGAACAGCCATGGATATAGACGAATGGAGAAGGAACATAGAGGAGGTACGGGTCCAGTAGGACTGTAGCGCCATGGAGAGAGAAAGAGAGCATTAATAAGTCACGCGAGTAAAATAATGCTATATGTAATCCACGAACGTCTAAATTCATATTTATTCCCTCAGATTTCTCAAGACCAAGCCGGCTTTATTCAGGGTAAAAGCACCAGAGGTCGGTCACCAGTGAGATTAATCGATCAAATAAAAAAATTCTCCAATCTATCGATGACCCAAAGAATGGAAAGTGCAGAAGATAGACAACTGTGGCGAACTGTTACCGGTTCTGACTAACTGGAGGGGTCACGATACTCGGAAGCGAGTTACGACTAAGAAGAACAAGTAAACAGTTTCATAACGCTGCTAAGTAACGTAATCCCTCTATAGTTCTTAGGGTTCTTTTTGTCCTCTTTCTTAAGTATGGGTATTGTTATGCTTGATTTCCATTGCTTAGGTATGATACCTTTATTGAATACTAGCTGGTCTGGCAAACGTTGTTCTGTCCAAGAATAATTTGAGCCAAATCAGACCATAAATACACATTTTCGTAAAGATTTTGACTGCAGCGCCACCTACCGGGTCCCTTTTTTGTGAAAGATTTCTTTTCAAGTAACTAATATATATTCTGAATGTGAGCCAAATCGGACCATAAATACAATTGATCGAAATATCTCGACCCCAGTGCCACCTATTGTAAAATGGTTATTTAGAAACCTTTGCGGACGTGTGCACAACAACTAACCAAAGTTTCATAGCAATCGGATGAATAGTATAGGAACGCATACGGGACAAACAAAATAAACGTTTATTTTTATATATAAAGGTTAGTTGAAATAACTTTTTTAGCTCTATACCTAAAATCGTTGCCACCATAGTAAAGAAGTTCGTTTTGGATTTGATCTGGTCCTGGAATTTTCCAATTTTTCAAATTTTTTAGGATTTCAGTAATTTGTTCTGTCGTTAATGTTGTATTGGGCGTATCGGTTTGTGGGCATTTTTGTTGTGGATTATATTATTCGAGTTGTGTCAGTCCTGTATTCTAACACATAGTCCAGTTTCCTGGACATATTAACATTTTAGAGTCTTCGCGTTCAACCCACAAAAAGGTCCATCGTTCGGAAAGCTTTGAGAAACAACGGTTACCGTGCTAGAGATATACAGCTTGCCATCAATCGCCATCTTCATCCACGGCCACCCAAACCTCGAAAAATCGATCCTCCTGCAGCAGTAGTCTTTCTTCCCTATATACACCAAGTCACCGACCGCGTAGAAAGGTTTCTTCTAAAACAAAATATTAAATCAGTTTTCAAACCCCAGAGCAAAATTTCACATGTTCTTCCTTCACCTGAAGATAAATTAAACACTATCTCATCTAAAGGTATTTATAGAGTCCATTGCTCTTGTAATGCTGTATACATTGGTGAAACCGGACGTTCAGTAAAAACTCGCATCTCTGAGCACCAGCGCTGTCTCAAGTCGGGTCTCACCATCAGCTATCTCCGAACACCAGTGCGATTCCGGCCATAAGATCGTTTTTTATTAAACTTCCATTATCTGCAAATCCCCATTCTTCTTTAGCAGAAAGATTCGTAATTTTATTGAGATTTACAAACACCCTAAGCATATCAATCGGGACGACGCGACGGTTTCCTCTTCCTTCTATGTAGAAAGTGCTAATTCCTAAGCCCCGCCCACCTCCACTAAACCGCGACGGCACTTGCTGAACCGCGACGTCATTTGCCTATAAATTCTAGCATTTCTCCTTCCGATCGTTAGAAAAGTTTCGCCTCTGGCGTGGTTTAAACGTTGAGTTACCGTGTTCTTTTGCTTTTCCTCCTAATAAAGCTCCTTACGAAAGTGGGCGAAACGTTGAGCTCTTCGACCTCAATAATGTAACGGTCTAATCCCGGACGTCGTTTGTTACTTAATAAGGCGTTATTCAGCCAAAAAAGCATTATTTTAGATTTGTAATTAAAAATGCTAATAATATGGCATTGAAAATCGAAATCTTAACAGCGTCATATAGGAAAAGTAAACTTCAGAAGAAAATCATCTCTCCAGAATACACAAAGGAGAATTACTAACGGAAGTTTTATTGGTGATTCTGGAACACCTTGTATATGAGTAATAGCAGTAGCTATGCTAAATGAAGTAGTCGTAAAACTTACTTCAGTATAAATAAGCTACTCAGGACATTTGTTTTTCTTCTAAAGCACATATGGGCAACCCACCCACGGCCCCCGGGCCGGATCCGGCTCTCCGCCAGCTTCAATCCGGCCCGCGAGAGATTCAGATATTTCAAATAACGCGCAAAAAAAATGAAAGATGTAGCACACATAGTTTATTTGTAATTACTGTCAAACAACAGTAATAATAAAATAAATATAAAATAAAAAATATTATTAAGTGTACGCAGTGGAAGGCCACAGATCGAGTCAGAATTAGTCGTTAGAAAGAGACAAACAGATAAAGATAAACATTCGGGAAGCCGTCCGATGACCTTGAAGCGTTATTCATAACGTTAGTCATAACAATCGGTCTGACTGCTCGCATCGCATATTCGCGTACGATCGAGAATATTCTAGTTGCCTATTGCGGGTAATATATAAACCGCTCAGCGCGCGTATCAACTCATTACTTCTTAACAACTCATAGGAAAAGACGCGTGAAATATTCAAGCAAATTCAGCTGATAAGAAAAAAATCTATCAAGATGTCTGGTTTAAAAAAGCGAAAAGTGGACACAAAATGTCGTAAATTCCAAAACAAATGGACTGATGAACACTTTTTTATAATGCAAAGTGGTAAACCTACGTGTTTGTTGTGCAATGAAACGATTTCTGTTTTAAAAGAATAATATGAAGCGGCATTACT
>CALNHX010007924.1:0-67528 GCA_940337035.1 Agriotes lineatus | reverse complement strand
ACAACAATGATTACATGCATTATGTATTATCTGTAATCTCATTTACCTTGCGGTGTAGAGGCCTGTGCTTCGTAGGCTTGCATCTGGAGGTACAATACTCAACTTGCCCCGGATTCGGGATACAGGGTTGGAGCGCGCCTTTTGTGCTTGCGCAGCAACCACAATGGTTACATACATATAAGCAATGACAATGATGTAGATCTTTACACTCATGAATATAGCTATTAGTTGAATAGTATTTTACTTCTTCTATATGTTAGTAAATTAGAATGCTCTTGATTTTAAATTGTACTTTACTCAGAAATAATTCAATTTAAATTACTTTAATACTTATTAATTCCCTTGCATACCAAATGTACATGTATTTTATTTTTAATTAATAATAACAATATGACTTGCGTATCTCTACTTGTATCCTAGCATACCGCTTAGTAACCAAATTTACATGGTTACTAATTTTTACAAAAATAATTCACATTAGAAATTTTAATAAGTAGAAGTATTAACAATTAGATACTATTTCTTATATTAAAGTCATTCTTTATCTATCGATTTGCATATGCCTTTATAAGACTTAACGTAGAATAAAGTTTTTCAAAGAAAGTAAAGGTAAAGGAAGTTTTATTTATTAATTAAATTCAAATACTATTCTATAACTGAACCTGTATATTGTCATTCTAATAAAGTATCAATCACTATTTGTATTCTTCTATTATCTTATTGTTATGATTTATGACGATAATAAAATTGCAAGACTTTTGAAAGTTCATTCCCTGAAACTATTCTTCTATTCAAAATGAATATCATAATTCTCTTAACATCATGAACAATGCATATACAGATTGGTGGCGACTTGTACGCAGAACTGGACAAATTACTCTAAAAAGTAATCAATTACCAATTCCTGTCCAATGAAGTAATTGAATTACCAAAGATTTCAGTTACTCAAATGAAATGGTAATTCAATTATCAATTACTTGGTAATTGTAATTGCACAACATAAATTTCTTTTTAAATTACTTTCACTAAAGACTGTTGTCGTATATTTGTATTTAGATAGCCTTGTCCTAGTACATCGCATCATTTTAAATAAGTAACTTGAAATTAATAAATAATTATTATGAATCAATATCGTCTAATGAAGCTAGTTGTCAATTGTTATAAAAAAAGGCAATTCTATTTTTGTCGTACTTTACTCTGTAATCTCTACTTACGCAGACATGTTTTTTCTGCTTCTTACACAACAATTATTAGCGAGGTACAGTGTTACATTATTCACACTGCACTACACAAGATACAACACAGGCACATCTCATCTACAAACATACGCACGTGTACCATTACTTTGCTGGTGCAAAAAGCTAGGTGTTCTCCGACTAGTCGGAGGAAAAGGTAAATTATACTTAGATTGCTCCAGGAATGCCCCGTTATGATTTGCTTAGCATGTAACTTAATAAGACTCTTATCCTTTGCATTCTAGAGAAAGTAATATTCAATTACCGCGAGTAATTTCACTTTCCATAAGTAATTCAAATACTTGCAAAGTATTGAAACTTTAGAGTAATTTAATTGGTAATTGAGTAATCGAATGTAGGTAGTAATAAATTACTTTGAAAAAGTAATTGCCGAGTACTTTTCAACAAAAATGACGAGCACCAGCTACAATTACTGTATTTTGAAAAGCAATTCAATTCCAAGTAAATTAACAAAAAGGAATGTAATCAGTAAATTAATGTCTGCGTTGATTGTTGTAACCAATCAACGCAGACGATGCGATGTTGCGAACATAGGGGCATGCATGACAATTGAGTTTGCATGACAGGCACCTTGATCTACTGTACTGTCAAGTAGCTGTCACATTAGTACAGTATTTGAGTTACTTTATAGTACATTCACTTCAAGACTTTATTTGCACTGGATAATCTCACTGGTAGTGTGGAAGACAATACATAGGGGAAACACAACGACCCGTGCGAGTGAGATTATCGGAGCATCGCAAGGATATTAGAAAAGGCGAAACCACCAAATCCAAGATCGCAGAACACGTCTGGAACGAAGACCACCACATACAATGGGATAACGCATCAATTGTAGCTAAAGACGAAAACGGGTTCCGTAAGAAGCTGAAAGAAGCTACATACATAGCGCTGACAGTAGAACCAATTAGCTAGGCTAGCGCAGAAATAAAGCCCATTTGGATGCCACTCCTGCGCAGAGAATTGCAAAAATAGTCTACTACCCATATATAATTGTATAACCGCACTGGTGGCCTAGTAGGAAGAGTGACAGATTCGTAAGCACAGCGATCGGTGGTCCCGGGTTCAAACCCCGGGATACGCACGAGTGTACGTGAAAATACGTATAAAAATCAGTCCTCAGGACTAACCAGGGGTTCATTCACCTGAAGACGGAAGTAGACCAAAAACTCTAGAAACGTCGTGTGATATACACCCGAGAGAGTGGAAAAAGTCTGATAAAACATCTTATAATAGACCAGTTCCAAAAATGACATCATTCAGAGACCATATTAAAAATTGACCCTTTAAGACCCTTTAAATATCTTATGATAATTTATTATTTATCATAAAAAGCCTAAATTTTGGTTTTCTGATTAATTCTATTCCTGATATTCTTGATGAGAAGATTAGCCTTCTATGAGGCCAGCGGATTTCCAACTTTTCGCCCACTTCCCCCTTTAATTGACGCAAAACGTTTATTTCAATGGGCATTGTTAGTAAGGCCAAAAATCTTTATTCATATATTGTGATTCTACATTTATTTTTAATAAATGAATGATCCCATGAATCTAATTGGATTTTTGTTATCAATTCACAAAAAAAAAACTAATATTCTTTCACTAAATTATCAATAACATCTTTATATGTTTTCAATATAGGTTTGGAAATATTCTCGATTTCTTCTCTTGATCTATCTATCTAATTCTAACTTGTTTAGTAAGCCAAAATATCCTTAAATCTGTAGAGTAAGTTTTACATCTTCTTTGCAGTTCAGGTACTAATTTGTCATTTATTATTAGAAAAAGTTTTAGTACGAAATATATTGCTTGGAGAACTCAGTTCATCTGTTCCATCCGTATTTTTTTTCTTGTGGTAATAATCCTTTAATTTTTCTATTGGAAAAAAGGCTTAGATCCCGGCTTCTCATACAAGGCTAAGTTGATCGTCAATCCTTTCATAAGTTCCTCTGGGAATAAGGAATCTGACTTTTGCAAATATTAGATGCCCCCCAAAATGTTTGAAAACTTGTCAACTATCAGTTGTCATTCAGGGCCTCCTGTATTTAAGTTTCTTTGCTATCTCTGGCGTTTTATTTTTGTTTGTGTGCTTGTTAATGGACAAGGTCTAAGCATGCAGAGTACCAGATACCTTAGTACGCTGCTACGGTCATATGGTCAAAGTCCTACTTAGAATTTTGCCGAGACTAACGAGTTACAATCTTAGCAAGAGATCTCTTACATGCTACAGATCTTAGTAACATGGGACCCACGGATTTACATCACCTCCGAATGATGGCATTTTGTATAGGCTTTCACCCGCATTTTTTATTTTTAAAAACTCACCGGGACCAGGGATCGATCCTGCGACCTTAAATCCATAGTCAGAATGCTTAACCACTGAACTATCGACACCGGCTCGTTTTATTTTAATAATTTAACTCGCGCTTGTGATTTCTTTTTATGATCCTAATTATTAACTGAGGAAGCCCTAATCAAGAGCAAACTATGCAGTTTTATAGGGTAGCGATATTGTCTAGCATAATGTATATGTAGATAATGACTATTGTTACAGCAGTAATTTTGAGAATGACACTACTTCAAAATTCGCGCAAAAGTGACATCATGGCTGTTTAACTACACCCTATTTATCGCCTTCAGGATATTAAAACCTCACCATTTTTCAAGCGAAATGTTATTGTTATTCGTTCTTATAGTTATCAGTACTCCCACATAAACGTAGACTTATACTTATTGGTTTATAACCATATTATCTTATAAACATTCTACTTTTATGCCTTAGATTTTGACCAGGAATTTTTTTATGGAATAGAAAACGGGTCAAAGGCGGTACCCTTAATTAGTGCTGACTCTCGTCTCGTCTAGAAATTGCGAGACGAAAATAAAGTCGGTCTCGTCTCGTCTCGACTCTTTTACGAAAGTCTTGAATTTCTAGTCGAGAAAGGAATGTCATAAAATAAAATAATTACATGACATTAAAATGTTTATTTGATGTGAAACGTTCTTGTTTTAACGTATGATTTTTAACATCCATTAAGCACTGCATTAAACAGCCCTCAATTTTTTGTATAAAAATAGAAATAAACTTATTATTATTAACTATGATTACTGTTATTATTATTATTAGTTGTTTTTTTTTTGGCTAAATACATTATTTTAACTAAAAATATACCAAACACGAGTAATTAGTTAACGGGAATATATTTTACTCGGCTACTATTAAAATTTAGATACCTAAATGAACAAACGTATTCTGGAATACTAGCAGTCCAGTGAGACAAATGTCTCATTTAAAAAAACAAAAAAGACCGTTTTGCAAATAGAACGCGTATTCACCATAGGTACGTATATGACGAAATTGTTGGTAGCAAACTACCAGTCGCATTCGCCTTGATAAAATTTGCCTAGAATCTAACCTAAAAAGTTAGGATTAGAATAATTATTAAGTTAATAATTAGTGTTAGAGACTGAAATTCGGTTCCTGACCTGACATGACCATTCCAAACATATAACTTTAATAACTTTTTTCTCTATATCTTACGGTTTGGCTGCTGAAACAGCGTCCCGGACGGACAAGTCTATTATATATATGGATTATTTTGTGGAGTTTCTTGAAAATAGTGATTTGCATTGTGTTTGAAATGATTAATATTACAAAAATGGTAGTCTATAACCAACATAAATTTACCAATTTCAACATTTTTTCATGTTTTTTTTTCCAGCTTTGCAGTTTAGAAATACATACCAGTTCCTTCTCAGTGATTATAGAAGAGAATAGGGCTATGATAAATAGTTTAGTTTGATACACTTTTACAGGTAAATGCCCTCCCTGCAAACTATAAAAGCTTATACACAGACGTATAAAATTTAAGCTTTATTTGCTACTTGCCCTTAGTTATTTTCTGATAACAATTAATAAGTATAGAAGACTAATCCCACAGTAGGTACAACGAGAAACAATTAGGTTTCAGTTAACAGTTAAAAGAATATCTTATTGGATTTTCTAAACAAGCATCTAATAATGAGAGAAGTTACACTTTAAACGAAAAAACGCCAGCATTAGGTGTAGAGTGCAGTCAGAGAGTTTTTACATTTATATTTAAAAGGTTTGGTAACATTTTAAATTATCGACTTTCTTTCAACGAAATCTATTTTAGTACATAGGTAACAAACTTCTTCATGTCACTCATGTTCTCAACATTGAGTAAAAGCTCTAGAACGTGAAGCTTTAGAGGACCTTTGAGAGTTGTTCCAAATAACTAGCAAAATTTCTTCATCAATCTCAGATTTGGGAACTGCTGATAAATTCCTACTTTCATATTTACCCTTATATCGTATCAGTAATGACAATTGAACTGCTAACGCTGTTATTTCTTCTACATCGGATGATTTCGACGTTTTACTAAATTTTCTAAAAGACACATGCATAAACAACTTAAGGATTATTTACAAACAAAATCAGTATCCAGGATACCATTCTCTACCAACGAAATGAGAAGAATTCTTGTTCAAGGTTTTCAACATAAAAAATCAAAACACGTTGAAATCGCAAATATCAAATTCAACATTATAATACATTTTTTAGTCCTTGTTTCAAACAGTAATAGAAATATTTTGGCTGGATCACATATTAAAAGTATTGTCGTTTGTTACTGTTCCTTATTGAGGATTGCAATGAACCAGAAAATTACTTGTGTGAAGATTTTGAAATCTTCCTTGCTTAGGCGTTAAATATAAAAAAAACTGTCTTAATATGCAACTTCTGAGCAAGGAAAAAACTGATACTAGTTGTAAAAGTTATCATCATCGTATTATGAAACGTAATATGCATTTTTGTAGTTCTTAAATTGCTAAAACACATTGCCAATTATAATGGCATATGGTTGAAGCGAAACAAAAGTATTTAACTGCATCATGTTTAAAAATATATATATTAACGTTGTTTAAACATCATTATCAAAATGTTACAGGTCGTTGTTTATGTTAAACAATTTGTATTTTGTTATCTCGAATTCGTGTAGCTGTAATAAACGTATACAAAGAAACTGTATAGTTAAAATTAATTTATAATGAGCAAACACGGTTTTCAATGGCACAGCCATGGTAAAAGTTATTTGCAGATATTTATTGCTATGTTGTGCGGTAAACAGCATACATTATGCACGTATTGATTGTCTGGCCCCGGTAAATGTAATTTCCAGCATTGTACAGGGTTGTTTGCACGTGCAGGTGAGATAATGAACACAGAGTTACACATCGTAAACCTACCCCCAGTGCACCGCATAACAGTCCCTCATTAGTGCCCTTCCCAGTTTGCTTATTTAGTTATTTACACCGGCGCGTTGTCTCGAAATTTTCCTATTCGAGCGAGGTCAGAGAAAGCTCGCTTGCAGTTCTTCTGCTGCAAATCCCCAGAACTTGAACTTTGGATCGGTGCACTTTGGTCATTGATAAGCCGATTAGGTGCCGTATATCAGCCATTCTGAGACAATGCCTTTCGTAACGACTTCCTTAGTCTCGGACTTTGTTTGACTTAGCGATTACTTCTTAGGGTTGTCGACCACAATCATAATCGAGGGTCTTGCAGAGAAGCGTCTTAGAACTCGAACAAGCTTCGTTAGTATTCAGTGAAAAGCTTTACGGCTGTAAGAAATGTAAGCATCTTTGGAAAATAGCCTCATTATGGAACAGTTAAAGATAAAATATTGGACATAAATTGTGAGCGAATGAGCATTTCCATAAAAAATAAAAATGCATACTTTGTAGCTCCCTCAACCTGAAATTATAGAAACCCAATATATTTTTTAAAGTACTGTTACAGCAGGAAATTGCATTTATTCCTTAAAAATTACAACGGTACAGGTTAACTGTGGGAATTGAATGATATTCGGCATAGTAAATGTTCGTAAGCTAATTATTATTGAATCAAAAACCGAAAAACTACATTTTAATTTCTGCTAAAATATATGTAGCTAGTTTGAGTATTACTAGGTATAACGAGAGTAACAAGGAAAGTTCTCACTCAAAATGTATGACTGCGGAAGTCGGTTTGGTGGGTGTGCAGGTGTGGCTGCTTTTGCACATGTATATGCATTTAGGTTCCCTACACCTACGGGTAGAAGGGAATTTGATTATATATATATATGCATTTAGGTTCTAACTTTGTTCCAGAGAGGAGTCTACCAGAAGGTAAGTAATACAATGATAAAAATATAATTTATGAAATAATAACATTCTTTAAATCGGCAATAAAAAACGTCGAAATCGGCAGTGAAGTAATCCATTGTTTTACGATTTTTTATAGGTGGCGGGGCGAGATAAACGTCAACCGACGTCAACATAACCTAGAAAAGTTGGTTAAAATTTTGTAATTTCGCGATTCCTCGATTTCAAGAAAAAAACATAAACTCGGCACTGAAGTTACTTTCTATTCCTCACTTGTCTTATTACTACATCCACATTCGTGATAAAATGTTAAACTTCTGTGCCTTAGTATACAAATTACTATTTCCAGTTGCAAACAATGTTGTTATTTACTGTAGGTACTATACATTACACAAAGGCGTTATTCTCAATTAACAAAAGTGAAAATTGAAAGAAAACCTGAAATATCCATCTTCTTGGTGAAGACACAGATGAACGCGTCTTCCCATGTTTTGTAAAAACAAAAACACTCTTTAAAGTTTCCCTCAATTCCAAATTTGTCCGATGAAATTCTGGATCACACTGCAAAGGTCAGTGGATTATCATAAAATTGAGTTAGGTTATCCAATGCCCTTTCTGAATATAGCAAGTAGCTGCATCGGGATTGAAGTTGGTCATAATTGGTTTATGAAATTGTTTACAACTAACTGGTTGGTTACAGTTTCATAAAAAAATATTGGACTAATCTGGAATCTTCGAAAGACAGCAACCCAAAGTTTAAAGAAATATCTTCTTTAACTGTTTCTATGATGATACTGTAACGAACGCAAGAACGGCCTTGAAAGCAGATGTGCGCGGGTGAATCAGAGATAGCCGGCAGAAGCAGGTGTGCAGATGTGTCACAGCGTTCCAGACTTTCGGATAAATCTGGAGCCAGGTGCAGTACATGACTCACGCGCGCCCGAGGTCAGATGCGTCATGCTTTCATCTGGAATTTCCAGTGAATGCCGAGAAGTTTCTGGAACCTCTTCAGTGAAATATAAATACTCGCGCAGCGGGGATGCGAGTGCAGTTCTGAATTAATTCTTCGACAGTTCAGTTGGAATTCGGCAGCAAAACGCGTAAGAGCCATGTAGAGCTCCCACATAAATAAAAGCCCGTGTGTACATATAACTAATAGAAATAAATAAATATATAATCGTTACTGTTTAAGAGTGATATAAATAAATGTGTTAATCCGTAAATAATAAGAACTAAATGTATCGATAGTTTGTTAGTGCCTGTATTAATTTGTAATCTGCTTGATAATTCTCGTGTGCTTGTAAATAACAATAATCGTAATAATTCATTGTTGTAAATAAATGTTTGAACCCATGTTCGTCGTATAATTTTAAATATCCCGAACGTTAAGAACGTAACAATACCGTCTTCGCTCGGCGCTCTATTATTAGTTTTAAAACTCGTTCCTTCATTAGTTCTTGTGTATCTAGTGTGGGCTGTTCGTGTGTCATAGGTTATAATAAAGCGATTAAACCCAATAGGTATACATTAATACAAAGTCCTTCCAGTAAGAAGTTATAGGGCCTCGAAGTTCAATTTTTACTTCTCTCGTCTGAAAGAAGAAAGAAGCATTGTAATCGCAAAAAATTCACCTTTCCACATTTCTTCAGATCTTCACGTTTCAAGGTCTAAGTGGGGAAAACCAAGTTTTCTCAATTTCGTCTGTCTGCCTGCCTGTTTGTCGGTCTGTGCCTGTCTATTGCCGGTATAGCCCAAAAACTATTTGTTCTGGCATAAAATCGAGAAAATGTAGGTAAAATATATACATCTTAAAAAAATAAAACTCTACATATTTTTGCTTAAGAGCTACTACTTAAATATAGGTAAATACTGCACATAAATCATATTTCTATCCTTCTCAAAAAAGGTATATTTTGAACCCAAAATATACAGGGTGAGCACCTTAAAAAATAAAAGCTTATTTATTTTTGCTATAACTAAGAAATAAATAAAATGGTAATTTGTACAGAGCTCAGGCTTTTCCCTTGACAAAAATGGGAACCAACAGATACAGAGTAGATGTTGTAAAAGAGACAAAAAGGGGCAACGAATTAGTGCGTTATGTTTAAAGCATCCGTGTGGCTCAGATGCGAGACGTCCTGCGTTGAGACATCCGACGAATGGGCGGGCTATTTGCAGTTGGCGGTAGCCCAGCGTTGAAATCGCATTCCCAGACTCATTTGCGGGCGCTGCAGTTCGAATCCAACTGCCGGTAACGTTGCTTTTTATTTTAAAATTGATGCAATTCTCATTACCAAGTGTTTTCTTTTATTGTTTTAGTATTATTAGAAACGTTAAGATATTTTTACCCCTAATTATCTTTGATTTTTACAACTGTTTAGTATTACAACGTCCACTCGCGAGAGAAGTTCTGTGTAAAGTCCTTTGCAGATTTTTAGTTATTTATTTTTCCAAGGAAATTGTTATTATTTCTGTGTATTATGTACGATTTCCTTCTTTCTGAAAATAAACATTATTATTATTACTTTGTGAATTTTGACAAATGTACAGCTACCTATCGATTTCAACATTAGTGCACATACTCACTATTATGTACTGCACTAATGGACAAACATTTTGTAAGATGCACTTTACTTGTCTTTAAAACCTTTTCTAGCTCTAGAACGTTCTAGCGTTATCTGTAAGATTTTAAAAAACTTTAGGTTATTATCTGAAACGGAATTAAAAAGCGTTAAAATAAGATACTCTTCGTTCATATGCGTAAAAGCAAATGTGTACCTTAAAATTTCTATCAAGGTTTTGGCTTGTTACTAGGACGTGCAATTATCAAGTGGCCATTATCAGAAAAACAATGGGTAATGACTATGATCTGGTTGAAAACAATGGTACTATATCAATTAATAAAGTTGGTGATAGAGAACTTTTTCTTTTCCGTTTACGAAAATATTTCTATGTCATCAATGTCATTAACTAATTGATCATTGTTGTTTTCTAGATCATGATTACCTACTACACATTGTTTTTGTGATCATGACTGTTTGATAATTGCACGTTTTAATGACAACCCAAAACTTTGATAAATAATTTTAATGTAAATGGTTGATTTTACGCCTATGAAGTAAGAATACCTTATTTTTACGTTTATTAATTCCGCTTCAGATAATTTACAATTTAAAGAAATCTTACAGATAACAAAGCTAGAGCTAAAAAAATATGTTAAAGATAGGTAAGTGCCTCTTACAGTCAAGACTAGTTCACAAATATTTTTCATTGGTGTAGTACATAATAGTAAGTATGTGTGCTAAAGTTGAAATCGATCTTTACATTTGTAGAAATTAACATAAAAAGGAAAATTAAAAAATTAAACTTCAAGACCTTGCAACTTCTTACTGGAGAGGCTTTGTATACTAAAATATATTAGGTTTCATCGGTTTATTATAACCTAAGGAATCAATGTTGGTGCACCATTCTTTTTGAGACACCCTGTATAAGTTGGAATAATATTTAGCTATCTCTTTTGTTTCTGTTATTTTCCTGATTTCTTCTCCAGCTTCACTTTCTGATAAATATATACGGTTCCTTTCTAGTTTTGGTCTTAAACATTTCAGATTGCTATTGTGTTCTATTATTTACTGTCTATGTAGTATTGTCTCGTGTCTTCTTGTATCATTTTTAGACCTACTGTTTATTTACTTCTTCGTATTTTATCGTGACCCTTTTCTTGAGCCGATAACATTTTTTTTCGTTCTTCAAGGTGATGCAAAGTAGACTGACGAGTTAAGTTGGTTATACATGGTGATTAATAACGTACTTAAGAGACTGAAGGTAGCTAGAGAGGAAGATTATAAAGTTTTTTCGTTGTAAACTTCCAAGAAAATCCCTGTAAATAAAGTTTTCTAACTTTCTAATAATTTAAACTTAAATCAATTAATATGAGCATTCGTTACAAAGTATGATAGTAAGTTACATTTTAAATTGAAATTGGCGGTATTTGAGAGTTAATTAAATAATATTCAGTTAAAAAATCTGTAAAGGGCTTTACACGGAAATTCCAACGCAAGTGCTGCCCGAAATAATCGCTACACATTTCTGTCGTTTTTACGATCTTCATCTCGTATCTGTTTGGTCCCATCTTCGTTAAGGGTAAAAACCTGGGATATCTGCAAAATATTACTTTAATATATTATTAAGTTCAAGCAAAAATAAAAAAATCATTAGTTTAAAGTGCCCACCCTGTACTTATTTGACCGAAAGTATATTCGGTTTCGACCCAAGTGGACATCTAATCCACATGCAAAGGAAAATCTTCTTCCAACCAATAGTTTTTGAGCTAAACCGCTAACGGTCGGGCGAACAGACAAACAGACAAACAAACGTACAGACAGACGGACAGATAGACAGACGGAAACGATGAAACATATTTTTCGTCGTCTAGGGACCCTGAAACGTGAAGGTCTGAAGAAATCTTGGAATGTGATTATTTCCGGATTACAATACTTTTTTCGTCTTTTAGATGAAGGAAGTAAAAATTAATAAACATATAATAACATGAAAGTCACGGCCATTCAAAATTTTCTTAGAATGCTGCCATGTTATCCTAGTTTTGTTTAATTTGTCGATGATTTCTTGGACAACAGGAAAACCACTGTATTTTGTATGAAAATCAAAGAATTGCTACAAGATCTTGACCCCTTAATATTGTAATCGTGAAAAAAAAAATTCTGACCTTATTTTCTCAATTTCGTCGGTCTGTCTGTTGGCGGAATAGATCAAAAACGATTTTTTGAAGGAAGTCGATATTTTGCATGCGGTTTAGTTGTCTACCTGGCTCGAAACAGAATACACTTTTGAAGAGAAATGTGTAGCAATCGACCCAGCAACTCCAGAACTATTGGTTAGAGAAAAATAATATTTAGCATATAGTTTAAACTTTTGCCATTCACCAAAATAGGTATGTTTGGACCCAACCGATACAGCGCAGCGTAAAGATTTTTTCCCTGGACATTTTCAAAATTGCCTATTGTGAGGGAAGTTTCGTGTAAAGCGCATTTCTTTTGAAGTAGTTTGTATAATCTATCTAGTTTTGGGTGGTCCCATCTGTCCTTGCCCATGTCCATTTTCTTTGTACATGGTGTCTTTTTAAATAAGTTATTTATAGCATACCTATAAAGCTTCTGTTACTCTATAAAGTATTCTAAAGTGCCTTATAAAGGTTCTCCCCTTGCATTTATGTATACTATCTTCACTGTCTTCTTTTCTTGTTCCTCGTTTGGCATTAAAATCGCTAGGGCATATATCACATTTTTTATTTACTTCTGATGCTCTTGTTAAGTTTTGATAAAAAATCTATACGTCCTCCTCTTCGTGTGCTGCTGTTGGGGGTATACTTGAACTATTTTTGTCCCCACTTTCTGGATTATTTGGATTACTCATACTATTCTATCAAAAATACCCTCAAATTTGGTTATATATTGTACTATGACGATAATAATGATTAATCGTATATATTAAGTTAAATTTACATCAATGTTTAGATTGAAGAGCTAAATAAGCAGCTGTTAATGCTTTAAGAGAAAATGTATTCTTATTAAATTACAAAATTCGTAACCAGAACGACATTTTCTCAGGTTGGTACTAATTATATGTAGGTACGTTTGTAAGATTATTACAGTAACATGGTTTTGTTTCTGAATACACAATTTTAAGTAATTAATTATATTACCTGTTTTTGTACTAGTTACCACGGTAATAGGCATGCATTTTGTTAGTTGTTATGAATTATGAACTTCGCATTTTCGTTTTGGTAGAAAAAATACAGCTTTACAAGTAGGTATTGGAAAAAAATATGTATTTTATATGTTTCTTACTAATAAATAGATTTGGATATTTTTCATTTCTTGATGTCACGCGTAAGGCTCTTTTAAATTACAAGTAGGATATACTGATGTAAGTACCGTATGATCAAAAACTTTTATGCTCTAGAGGGCTGTGGATTTTCTTCAAATTTAATTTATGTTGGCAGTGATGAGTAAAATTATTTAATAGTATAACCTATACAGGTTTAATAGAATCGCTTAACTTTGAAATCATGTTTAATACTGAACACAAAGTGCCCTGTATGGAAAATGGAACAACTGTAATTGCTTTTGTTATTAATATTTTTATGTATTGAACAAAAATGTTTTTATTCTTTAAAATGGAATTACTGATATAACCTTAAACTAACATATATAAAATGTTAATCTGACTTTTACTAACACGACTGCCAGCATACAGTTTTAATAAAACAATTCCAAAGCCCTTTAGACGATAAAACAAACTTTGCTTCTCTAAATATACAGGGTGTCCGACAACTTGACAGCTATATCAGAAGGGTGGGTTGAAGTTATTTTAAATCAAAAACGTCTGAGGAACGTATATCCAAAACTTATTCGTAACGAACATGCAAGAATTTCTAATTTAAAACATTTGAGGTATGGATTCTTAATTTCAAGAAAAAAATATAGTTGAAATATTCTTTATCCTGTTTCAGAAATTGTTAAATTTAGTTTTGTGTACCTATGTCAAAACTAATTCAATACTGAAAAGATGAGGTTGTAGCTAAGATTACGGATGCTGCAGCTATTCATACTGACCATGAGACTCTGGGAAGAGCCACCTGTTTAACTGGAAGAAGAATTCAACTGTGTAAACAAGAATTAGTTGGACATTTTCAACAATAATTCCTGCAGTAATACTGTCTTCATTAAATAGGAAGTTACCTTGGCCGTTTACCTGACTTTTTATTTAAATTTAAAATTACTTTAGCTCCGTTACGATTGAGTTCAGAGCAGCGGTGTCCAAACTTTTTTGATGGTGAACTGCGCACCCTCACATTAAGTCGCAGAACTAGCGCACATCCCAGAATAAATCATCGCAAAGGTTTTAAAAATTAAGTATATTTTTCAATAATCACAGCGAGAACACAACAAAAAATAAGTTAAAAGGTAAGAAAATAAAAAATTAAACAAAATACAATTAAAGAAACGAATAATGGAAATTAAAATAGAATACTTTAAAGTTTTAATTATGCTTTAGTGTTAGAAATTATCAATTTATTACGAATTATCTCGTGTACTCCAGAAATGTGCTGGCGTACCCCTAGCCTAAGCTCAGCATCACACCCTTAAGCTATGGCCGTCAAGTCGCGGGACACCCAATATATGGATTGAAATAGGATTTGGGAATGCGTTTTTGGCTTAGTTTCGTTAATGCTTTTTTTTAAATTAGGATGAATGTACTCATCACATACAATATACCCCCGGATTAAGTTGCAACGGAGTATGATTGACAAAAAATGTACATCAAACTATGCATTTGAAATTTAACCCTGTTGGTTTGGAACTAATTCTCAGTATATATTGCGGATGTTTTAAAAACAGAATGGCCATGACAGCCAATAATAAACATATTTTCACCAGGTAAATTACCTTATCTGTTCGTATTATAGAAAAATATGTTTAAGAAGAATTACTTAGATGAAGCACGTACAGTCCTGCGTTTATCGGTCTAGGCTACCGTGGGATGCCAAGGACAACTTGCTGTAATTTGAACTGCACCCTAGAGATTTTCCATCTGTATAAATGTTCTTTTGACTTGTTTACATTGTTACATTGTATGAAGTGGAAAATAAACTCATTTATTATTAATAATAATAATTTCTTCAATACATATGTACTGTATTTTTCAAACATTTCTGTAACTAAAACAATTAAAGCAAATGACTGAAATTTCGTAATTTTTCGTTTTGAAATTTTAGAAACGAACTTGTTAACTGCTTTCAAGTTATTAACGTAATTCTATTTGTCTTGCACCTCAATTCTATTTGAAACCATTGTAAATCAAAATTAAAATAAAAAATATAAAACGGAGCAAGCTCCTTATCGACAGTTCGGCACAGCGTTGGCAAGGAGCGGTTGTTACCATAGGTACATACATGTTACGCAAAAAAATTCTATGTTTACTATTCTCCTTTCAATTTACCACATAAAAAGTACGCTTGATTTAACTCATTAAGAGGTGTTCTCTTCTAGATCTTGTTTTTTCTATTTTCTCTATTTTCGTAGAGGAATAATATCTTGGACTAAGGTAGCACAATTTCAAGGACAATTTAGCGGAATTAAAGTAGTGAACTGTGGGAAAAGGGTGATGTTTATTAACTACTTTCGAATTTCAAAAATTATTCTTGAAATCTTGTTACCTACATCAAGATGGTATTATTGTCCTTCGAGAATGGCACAAATCTAAAAAAATCTCGAAAAATCACTTCCTAGCAAATTAAATCACTTGTACCTTTTTTTGTGGGAAATTGAATAAAGAATAGTAAACACACAATTCTTTGGCACAATTTATTTTTAAATCCCTGATTCTCCGCTGTTGGCAAAATTAAGTATAGCAATTGGTCAGCAGAAGTAGTAACTAATATGCACTTATATTAAAATCAATGTTCCTATCCCGAGGAAAGATTTTTAAGAAAAGATGTATTGTTTGAATTCCGTCTATCTGTAGAACTCAAAAGAGGAGGTTTAGAGAGAAATAACTTTTTGTTTATTATTTTACGAAAATCTACCACCCTTCCAAATTACAGTACTTATTTCTGAAACACCCTATACAACCTGGTTTCTGATTTAGGTATTACAGCTACTTACAAATCGCTACGTTATTCATTATAAATAATCTAAAAATACTTTTCGCACTCCCGGGACTAAACGACCTACTTTAGGCGTCATTTTTGACCAAAGTGCCACTTTTAATCCAAAATGACATTATTTACGACATTACCTTAGTTACTCATCTACATTTTCTAAGCCAACCATTATTCTGAATAGAACGTATACATTTTAAAACCAGCAAAATCAGATTTATTTCATGATTTGTGATCCGGTAGTACAAAAAATAGCGTATATAGCTGGGGACCTTTGCTTTTGGTCCATTGAGTGATTATAGTGGAATCAAATAATGTACCTTTGTCCCTTGGTATATAATATACTACTATAATACAATGTTTTCGCGAAAGCTAATTCTAGTAAACTGTCGCTCAATGGAAAATGAACAATATTTTATTTTTTATTAGCATTTAAATAGAATCTTTGAGCATTTAAAAACATGACTACATACAATAATTGCTTTTCAATAAATAATTGATGTTCCAGTCCTCGTTTGCCGTGGTGAAATTAAAATAATTGTGGTGTAACCAATTTGTTTATATTGTAATGATGCGCTCTACTTATATAAGGGTTTTAGTAATAAAAATAATAAATAATAGGGTAAATCAGCACAATTTATAAAATAAATAGCTTTAATCATGCATTTCTTCATCAATCTCAGGGCTTATTAAAAAGGTTAACAAGTCTACGTCTAAGCTCAGCGGTAGATTCCACAATGGTGTCAGCGTAAGAAGGGGTGTAGGCGTTACCCTGGTCGATGCTGCTAATTGATTGGTGTAAACTTTTAATACTTTTATTTCTACGGCCACTATGATACATACAAACAAAACTTAATATTATATATACAAAAAAAAACACGAAAAGAAATATATACACAAAGGGTCATCTAGACTCGGGCGCTGGGGGCGCGGGAGGTGATGGGGCGGCCTTTCCTACTGGCCGGAGGCGGGGAACGCGGCCTGGACGCAGTCCGGTCCTTCCGGGAAGCAGTCCGGGGCACGGCTTGTAGCGGGCGCTGGGAAGTTCTCCTTGGACGTCGGCGGATCGAGTAGGCCTCTCGGGGACGGCGGCTGGAGCGGGGCGTTGCCGGGGCGCGGGGTCGGGCTTCCGCTAGGGGAGTCCGGGGACGGGTGGTCCGTCGCCAGCGGGGGCCGCGACGTGGGCTGCTATCTGGGTTGAGTTGATGCTGGTTCGACTCTCCTGGATTGAGTCCTAGAAGGCTGGAGGTCCTGGAGAAGCTTCTAAGGCTGGAGTTGAGTCCTGGAGCTGAAGTGGCTGCTGGTGGACTCTCCTGGATTGAGTCCTAGAAGGCTGGAGGTCCTGGAGAAGCTTCTAAGGCTGGAGTTGAGTCCTGGAGCTAAAGTGGCTGCTGGTGGACTCTCCTGGATTGAGTTGATGCTGCTGGAAGGCTGGATGGTCCTGAAGAGGCTTCTTGTTGGTTGGACTCTCCGGGGTTGAGTGATTTCCTACTGCCAGCGTCTGACTATTTAAAGGAGCCAGTCCTTTGTCAAACGCGATCTCGCAGCTCATTGGTCGAAGTAGAAGGGATGTTTTGCCCGTTTTTGATGTATTTCGGATTATAGCGTTTAATTGAGCGGCGTGATCAATTATCGACTTGATTTGAGTCGCAATCAATAGTCGTTGAAATGTCGATTCTAACGACACCCAATTTGCTAGGTTTTGGTAAAGATTAGTTGAACTTGGAATTTTTAATTCCGTGTTCGGCGTAAAACTTAATTAAGCATTACTCTTATTGCGTATGTCAAGAAGTTATTTTGCTTCGATTGGTTGCGCGTTAATTTTCTATGAATTTTGAGACTATTCACGCTTTCCTGAGATGCTTCCTTCCGTTAATTATAATTTAATGTGTAATAATTTAGCCGGATGTAAGCGGCTTTGTGTCCTGATTTAACCGTCAGAAAAATACGTCTTCGCCGGGCCGCCGTGTAATTCGAAATCTCTGTAGTGTTTTCTTGCCACCTTCGTCCGCATTACGAGCGGTGATATGTTTGCTGGCTGATGGAAAAGTTATTTTTAATCGACCTGTATGTGTGCTAGAGACTTGGGCGTTGTTTTATCAGGTGGCGGCTTATTCCTCCTATCGGCAGGTATCCTTTTTTTTATTGAGCGCACTCTGTTTTAAGAGCGTTTTAGTGATTGGACTTGGATTAATAATTTGGTCGCACGTTCGGAGTTTCGTTTGCCGCGGCGCTGTTTTTGTCGGATTCCGGATTTTATTGAGGTTTAAAGAGCCGTTGGCCCTTTTATTGCACTTGAGAATTGGTGCTCCTTTGAGCGAGCATGCCGCGATTTATTGTTTTATTTTGTACGGTTTTCTTTTAAATTCTTGTAGGATCGGGGCGATTTACTGGTAAACAGATGTTTTTGTAATTTGTTCGCTGCCTGCTTGGCGATGGAAAATTACTTCGTTTTCTGTTAACCGGTTCATATTAAGGTGTTGTAATTATTTGCTTAATAAATGGTTTAATGCTCTTATGTATTTCATTTATTTGCAATTTAATTGAATTAAAGCTCAGGTCTAGCAGGAAATAAATTCTTTTTCACCAGCGGTAGGTTGAACAACTTGTATTACAAATACTTTTGTGTATGACAAATTAACTAGTATGGTACTTGCTTAAATTCGTATCTGGCAGCTTTAACCGTAAAACTGACTGTAACCACAAAGATGATCTGTACGTATAAAAATTTGCGTAATTTGACTTCAAACACAAAAATGGCAAAAATCACATCAGGTAAAATAACATGCAAATTATGTGACGTAGTTTTCGGCTAACCTGGTTTTGTTTCAGTAAGACAAATCGACGCGTGATGTGCATTTGTTCTATTTCCGACAAAAACGGTGGAAATCTTTTGTCCAAATTGCAAAATAGAAGAAATCCATGTCGATTAAAAATCTCTGGAAAGCGTCTGGGAAGTGTAGACAGTCTAATCCTGATGAAACAGGAATCTAGTGGGTTTACTCCAACTGATTTCTGTGAATTTTTACCTTTGGAGGTGGCTTCGTATGCTGGCTTCGCCCAATTGAAGGACATCACGGCAATCACGGACTTGGTGATGCATTTTTTCTCCAAACTTCTGTGCTCAGGCACTCAGAAAAGTCTGCTTTATATGCCACACCTCTGCTTCTTGCTGGCCGATGTCTCTGCTACTCGTAAAGGGACACCGAAGTTGATCGCACTTGGACAAATCTTGCAGCTGGCTATCCCTCTTTACTGGGAACCGTTATCACTATGATAATTACACTCAAAGATGCCCCGCCCCGCACACTGGTGAATATGGAAAACACTTTTTGGATCATACAAATTACTTTTTATTAATAATTTCGATATTAAAACAATTGACTTTCTCGTATCCTAGTAAAATAGATTTACAATTGTGTTTATGAAAATGAGTTTTGATATAATGTTTTTTCTTAATATTAAACTGTCTTTTTCTTGGAAATTGTCCAACGTGACACGTTTACACTTTAAATCTCTGCTTTTTAATCACTTCAGTTTGAATGCACTGTTTCACATGAATTTATTTAGCACTGCCCCATATCTGTTTCCTTTGATAGGTAGCCTAATTGCTCTTTACATTCTTTACTTCCTCATGCTGCTTCTTTACCCTTCAGTTACCTTGCCGTTTCCGGGTATTACAAACTTTTAATCATAACGCTCATATAATTTTTGTAATTACA
Source organism: Agriotes lineatus (assembly GCA_940337035.1). NCBI lineage: Eukaryota > Metazoa > Arthropoda > Insecta > Coleoptera > Elateridae > Agriotes > Agriotes lineatus. The sequence continues at coordinate 47,703 of CALNHX010007924.1, read as the reverse complement.
CAAACCATCTCTGTATTATATTAGAATTCATATTATTGTATTAATTTCACCAAACTCAAATCTGCCAGCTACATAAATTAAGCTGCGTTTGTCATTACGAACGTTAATTATTAATAAAACGCTGAACGTAACCCTCTTGAATCTTGCCTCATCTAATGCCAACCCTTTTCACTCAAATTATAATCACTGCTACCCATCTCAAGTGCATTTATTAGTGTAAAATTACTGACTTTCTTGCAATAAACAAAATATTTAATTTTGTGCTCATTTTGAAATTATTCATTTTTCGTGTTAGGTAGGCAACCTGAATTGCTTTGGGCACTAAACCATTACAATATATATTAACGGGTGACAAATAGTTTTTCGCCTTTGGAACCCACAATTATTACGAGTAGAAAGGAAAAAAATATTAGTATACCTATCTACTGACAAAACATAGTTACCTTCAATGCTCATTTAAAAAATTAAGTAAAATATCTTGAAAGTTTAAAGGGATATAAAAAATGCTAGTTCAGATTCGAAATATGCATTAATAGTGCATTAATAGGTAATGTCAAAATTGCCTTGCGCTATGGTTGATAATACTTAATTATACCCACAACAATAAAAAACAGTGTTGTTGTAATACTCTATACCAACACTAGATTAAAACTAAATATACGTTGACGTCAAATCAATAACGATCTCGGTTTGAGTGCACTCAATATTAAAAATTGCGTGCACTATGGTGTGCACCTAGACACAGCGAGTAGTGTATATGGATCGTCTAAATTCTGTCCCACGAGATAATGCCTCCGTATTAAGTCAATTAAAGTTATTAATACTGAGAATTGTTAATCATTATTGTCTATTTTACAAATGCAATAGAAGAATGAAATAAAACTGTTGAAAAAGCAAATGGCCTTCTTAAAAATTGCGAAAAAAGTTGAGCATTATTTTTAATTAAACTAAAAATGGCATTTAAAAGAGTCGATCATGTGAATTCTCTACTCAGTACAAAAAATATTTGTATTATCAAAATGTTGAAAGATTGATAAAGAGTTTAATTACTAATATTATCAGTTCAAAAAGGGAGGATAATGCATTTGAAACTTTATGGAGGAAGACGACAGAATATTCAACAGCATTAGGATTAGATGAGCCACACCTGCCACGTCCGATGAAAATGCCAAAATTGGTATGATGTCCGTTCTGCCCCATATGAATTCGTTTCCCCAAACATATACAGCGTGTTTCCCGATTTAGTTTAATATACGTATGATGACAAAAAAAATTGAATTGTATTTTCATAATTGGGAGATCGGTCCTGCTTGCCCTGAAACTTATTTTGTCCATAATTTCAATTCAGTTGAAATCAGTCCTCCTTGATAACTCAGCAATAACTTTTTCGTTTCATGTATAGTACTATAATTACTAAAGATATGACAATAGTTTATTAAGGAAAGTTGCTAGAAATGTTTTCAAGTACTAGTATGCAAACTTTGAAAAATATTGGTTATGTTTGAGAAAACATAGTAGGCATAAATGAAAGTAGTAAACTATACTTAATTGCCAATTTACCATACTACATACTGCATTCGAGTTGCTGACAAAATTGCCGACAACTAACTATTCTTATTACCTAAACTTTTGCAATATTTTAGTACTTTTTGATAATTCAGCAAAACTTTCTCGGTTTCGTGTAAAGTACCTACTATAATTAATATTTAAAATATTACAAAATTTATTAAGAACGTTGTCGGCAATATTTTGAGCAACTTGAATGCAGTATGGTAAATTGGCAATTATGTAGTTTACTATTTTCATATGCCCACTGTGTTTTCTCAAACATGACCAATCTTGCAAATAAAAAATACTAGTATTTGCGAGCATTTCCAGCAACTTTCCTTAAGACACTTTTGCCATTTATTTCATAATTACCTATAGTGCTTTACATGAAACCGATAAAGTTATTGCTGAGTTATCAAATAGTAATTAATTTCAAGAAATTATGGACAAGATAAGTTTCAGGGCAAATAGGAACGACCTCCCAATTATAAAAATACAATTACAAAATTTTTGGGTCATCATAGATACGGAAGTATATTAAACTCAATCGGGGAACAAGCTGTATAAGTATATCGAAATAATTGATCAAACTTTGTTATATCTCAGAGATAGATTTCAAGGGAATATACTGAAAAATTTGACAGAACAGTAAAAATTCACAAGCATAATATTTCGAATTCATTAGACGTTATTAATTTCTACGGAAATGTCCAAGAAAAATTAAATGATGAGAGCCGTGCATTGTAGCATACCTGAATATACCTACTAAGCTAATAAAATAATCCTCACCATTCCACATGCATAAATTTATCTCTGACCTACTATGGGGTCAAAAAGCTCTTAACAGTGTAAGTGTAATAAATGTCCATTAGACTGAATGAACCAAATTATGAATATATGAATAAAATTGTAACTATATTCATTGAACGTAATGAAGTTTGGCACAATACTTGCTCACTAGAAAAATAGTGATACTTTAGTGTTTGCTTGTTTGCTTCATGTTTTAGCTTTATATTTTCCGTTAAATATTTGGAGTTTAATTTTTTCTATTACTTATCCAAAGAGATATACCTATTTCTGTTTTGTAGATTAGCAAAATGTAGGTCGGTTTATATTCATTTTATATATTAACGTAATTTATTTTTTAATATTTTTGAATATCATTTTCTTATTACTGACTTAAGAAGAAATATTTTTATTTTGTTGCGTACAAGTAAAATACTTTATGTTATGTTCAACTGCATGAGAAAGGACTTGCTTATCAAACTGTTTAGAGTGCATAAAGTGGCCGTTTATTGTACTAGTACAATAACGATAAAGTAAATTGGACTGAACTGTAACTGTAACACGTAAACGTTATAATAAATGTACACATAAAATAACATATTTAAACAAATTTAAACATTAACAAGAAACAGTGTTTATAAATGAAGAATCGGCGATTAATTATTTTCTTGTCGCAAATGTTCCTCATAAAAAAAATCTATCGATATCCATCAAAGCAATCTAATGTAAATTTTCTGCAACAAACTAAACGTCCAATGTATAAACTCCATTTTTTTTTCAATTTTAGCAGTAAAACATAAAGCTTTGTATGCAACTTGCACATAATCTGACTTTATTGACTCGTCCGCTAAAGTTCTCCATTATGTACTTGCTATAAGTAGATATAAATAGCTTTCATTGAAAAAATAGTAAATCATGAATTTATTTCCATTTTGTATGTATAAAAATAACATCTGGAATGGGGTTGAGCTCCTTCTGAAATTTTGAAAATCCGGCGCTTAAAGTCACGACGCCGACGCCACGTTCTAGACACGCTGTTTGTTACGAGTACGAGTACATGTTGCGAGAAGTAGGTAATTATATCTGTTTTTATTTTTACTTGTTATGATAATGCAGATGTCCGGTTTTTAATTTCTTTGAAACATTTTAATTTGCCAAAGTGAAATTATAATTCAATTAGTGTTCATACTATCGTAATATGGCCCAATATAAAAGAAAGTATTGGAAAACGGTTATTTTTACTCTTTTAACAAATAAATTGTTGTTTTGCATTCCATTTTTAATATCTACTGTTACAATTGTCATATTTAGTTTCTAGTTAGCTAGGTACAAAATTTAAGATACATTGTAAGAGATAAGTTCATTACAGGCTTATTTTAAGTTTGTGAAACAGTTGACAGTTGTTTCCAACGAATTTTGTGTATAAATGATAGCTGATTCGAAGCTTTATTTTTTCAATATTCTTATTATCATAAAACCATAGTGGGCTAGATATTAAATTTCATATTGAATTTTACTGGAGATTGTCAGTGCGAAAATGGTAATGTTAACTTTTCTGATAGTAGGTAAGTATAACGTTCACCGTCTAGTTTCCCTCGTTTTAATCTAGATATTCGTGAAGCACTGCGATTCGAACTTTCGCCGAACAGCGCCTTCTTAGATTTCGGCGGCCGTCAGAGTTCGAGGGCGCGGGCCAGATGCGTTGCAATCGAACTTTCTCCAATAATTACAAATTCATAGCCTCGGCGCCGGGGGCCGTTCTATTTGCATGCGGAGTTCACGTCAGTTGTCCGTCGCTGTTAATCCAGCGTAATTAATGCACAATGGCATGACGTAAAGGCCGATTCTCGACTACGCAAACACCACATACCTAACAACCATATGAATGCATGCATGGCTTTATGGTCCCATGATTTTATCAAGCTGGTCGCTGATTGGTTGTTTACTTAAGGAGGAGGGGCCTCTGTGTGGGTCAGATGATATGGATGCTGTGTGGATGTCCTCGGAGGGGGCCCCCTCTTAAACTTCCCAATTAATGGTAATTGCTTTCGGCTACTTCTTATCTTGTAGCCGCGATGTTCCGCTGACAGGACCGCATTAGCCGGAGACCGCACTTGGAGCCCCCGAAGCAACGACGCCCCCAAAATCTTGGTTATAAATAATGAATAAATAAAATTTTCTTTTCAAACAAACAAGAGCTCATACAGGGTTCCACAAGAATAGTGGGGTGGAAGATGTGTCTACTTATACTAAATTTCAAATAAGCATGCAGTAGATAGCGCTCTAAACTCAAACTCAGTTTTACACTAGGAAAATATTATAGTTTGTGTGACTGCTTGTCTTTTACAATAGGTACTTTTGTTCTAGGTATAGCCTACTATTCAAATAAACCCAAGCCGGCCTTTTTTGTCCACTATTTATCGGTTTTCCTTTTATATTTTTAGGATTCATACCTACTTAATGTCAAACTGACAATTTAAAAAAATATATTTGAGTTTCAGATGGTTGTAGTGATGACTTTGTTTCGACCAATCACGGCCATAGTCATGACTACTACCTAGTTCCAAGTACTGCATGCGTATTTAGTATAAAAGTAGAAAAGTTAATTGCATAAAATTTACTTTTATAAAAATTTTAGATACGTAGCTAACTTACGAAAGCGGTGCCGGTCAGTGAAATATTTTTGTTTGTACAGGGTGCCTCAAAAAATGTGGCGCATCAAACTTACTTTTTATAGAATTCCGATTCTCAAGGGTTGCCGAGATAATACGAAAATAGATAGGTACTATTTATTTAGAGTACATCTAGTTAGCATTGAAAACGCATTCGCAGGGGTCGAGTTCTATAGCCGGCTCGTTCACCAGACCTAATTATATTAGATTGTTATTTATGGGGATGTTTTAAAAAACGTGTAGGTATTCTCTTGCAATCGAGAGTCAGTATAGCACGTAATAAAGAAGCCGCACCAGAAATTTGTCAAAGGCCCTAACAATAATTGCGTAATTCACAAAATTAACTTGTTCGTATGCATATAGCTTGAGATAAATCGCTTTAGACAGTTATCGTAATTTTAATTGTTTTGTATCGAGAGATCCAAAAAAAACTGTTCCTCAGCGGGCTGTGGAAATTCAACGTATGAATAATATGTTGGTGACACTGTACGTCAATGTCAAATTCGAGGTTATCAGGTTAGGTTTTCCGTCAGGTATGACACAAAATGACGCAAATCCTAACCTGCTAACCTCGAATTTGACATTGACGTACAGTGTCACAAACATATTATTTATACGTTGAATTTCCACAGCCCGCTGAGGAACAGTTTTTTTTTATCTCTCGATACCTTTCTATATAAGATTGTCCGAAATCCGTTTTGAACATAGGAATTGAATGTGACAAGGAAGACATAAACAAAATGAGTAGTAAGACAAAGATAGAATGTAAATCATGGCTAGCTAAATTTGTAAACTAAAATTAATTCAATGAAACAAACGAACACTTCTGTCAAATATTTTATCTGACATTATTAAGAGTAGGTATAAGGTGTGGTTTCAATAATGAAAATAAATATGTGAGTAGTAAACAATACTATATTTAAACCTCACTTTATACCTTTAATGCAGATAAAATATTTGACAGAAGTGTTTGTTTGTTTCATTGACTTACCTAATTTTAGTTTAAAAAGTTATGGCCACATATTTTAAATCACCCAGTATACATAGAAGTCAAAGTCTTGGATTGTCAAAGCCGAGCGTAACCACTGATGCCAGGAACTTGAAATTTGGTAGGAAGGTCTATTTAGTTTTTAGGAAGGATTTTCCGAAATTCCACCCCAAGGCGATGAAACTGGCTAAGAAGTTATTTTTTAAAACGCTATATCTCATAAACAACTGTATCTAGGAAATTGAAATTTGGCCTCTATAAATCGAGTTAAACCATTTGAGCAGGAGTTTTCGGAATTCACACGCAAAGTGGTTAAATAAGGGTGGATCTGTTTCATTAAAGATCACCATAATGCGGTAAGTAATACACCCAGGAGTACTGCAAGTAGAAAGTTTCAATTCTACAAATCAGTTTTTTTTTAAGAAATCGGGTTAAACCATTTACAGAGTTTTTCGGAATTCGCCCCCCAAAGGCGTTAAATGGGATGGATGTGTCTTTCTAAAGATCGCGGTATCGACAGTCCATTTTATTTTCATATGGCAATGCAGATGGAAAATTCTAGGGAAACTATTGGCAACAAGCGTTATCACTATTTATTTATTTCTATAGTCAAATATACAGTTTAAAATAAGTAAGATGTCAATCAGTCAACATAAAACTTAATCTCACTGCAAAAATAGTAACACAAGCTTATGTACCAACACACATGGTAAAATGCGCTACAAAGCTGGAACTACTACAAGTTGGAAGTTGAATTTCGACATATTTAATCCCATTTAGAAATCACGTTAAACTATTCTCAAGATTTTTTGAAATTTTCCCCCTAAACTGGTTAAAGGAGCTAGATTTGTTTTTCTAAAGATCGTCACAAAACTGTAACTACTACACTCAGGAAGTTGAAATTAGACAATGAATTATTTTTAAGAAATTGCGATTTTTCGATTAGACCAGTACTTTTCGAGTTATCGTTGTTTTGAGAATCTAAAAATTGAAGAAAACCAGTCTTCGATCTCAATTGTAAATATACAGGGTCCGTCAACAATGCGAGGGTGGAAGACTATGAGAGTTATATAAATATCGCTTATATAAAAGTTGTAGGTTCGAAGGTGGTGCACATTACTAAAATAGTTTTGATTATACAAGGTATTTCAAAAAAGTGTGGCTAATCTAACTTACTTTTTTAATCAAATGCCATATATTTAGGTAGCCTAGAAGTATTTAATTGAAATAGGTACTAATCATGTTGATATAAAGTTGTAGGGGTCTAACGTCAACTGGTTCGGAGATATTAACGATTTTATGCAGAAAAATAACAGAAATATTGAAGGAATGAAAACTTTAGCAAAACATTATCTTTTTCGTGCATTACCTTTAAAATTTAAAGTAATGAGTGCGAGTATTAATGCCATACAGGATTCTCACTATTTGCAAATTTTATCATTTCGGTTTTTTTAAATTGAACAGCCTATATACTTTTATATTTTTGAAAATCCTTTTTAATGAGCTTTCTTTTGATATGTTACTTCATACCGCTAAATTCAACTGTTTTTCAGATACGTATACGTATTTTACCATAAAAACAAGTGAAGCTCATTAATATACTGTATTCGAAGGGATAACAAACAAACGCCGCTAAAATCATAATCTAAAAACTTGAAAACTTTTGAAATACATATATCCAGGTTTAGAACATATAAACCAAGTACCTAATTGTTGATAACAAAAATAGTAAACACGAAGAAATGAGAAAATACAGGAATAAATTAATTCCGAGATCAAATAAAATCAGATTAAAAAACCAAAAGGGAATATACTAAAATCCTATAGTAATTACTCTAAATGTTCAAATATTTCTCCTTCCGGTCTTGGGTATTAAAGCTATACAGAGAGCTCATAATTTCCCAATATAATAATTTCAATTTGTTCAAATCGAGCACACTATATAGGTATCTCTGTACTTTTGAAAAATACTTTTAATGAGTTCTCTTCTGATACTTCATTTTCTAGCTCTAAATGCAATGGCATTTGCGTGTTTTTTCTTTCTAGTTTCAGCAGTGGCTGAATTTCTATTATCTAAACCTGATTCGTTCTTGTTTTCGAAGAGTTAGAAGTGTTTGTATTTGCAGTATAATGGCATTTGTTTGTTATCTTTTGAAATCAAGGCTTTTAAAGGGCTTAAATTGTTTTTATGCTAAAATAAGTAGAGGATTTGTATTTGTTCTACTGATACTTCATTCAAGAGTATTTACAATTTTGAAAAAAATTCTCATAATGGTGACCATTGGAAACAGATTAAAAAGAGGTAAAACTATTTACGCTGTTCTCAGTGATTCCAAACAAGAGTTTTTCGAATGTCCAACTATAACTGACGCACATTTCGACTCTAGGTACAAGGCTGCAATATAGAACCCCTCTCCCCCAACCTTCCATAAATTACCACTTGTGGGTCTTATACATGAACCTTTTTAAAAGTATCAATTTAATTTAGCACGCAAAATCGCGTAGATATGTCAAATTACATCAAAATTGTATTGCATTTTTTCTGAATGCGACCGCGGAACTGAACACACGTACGCGCCGCAGTATCCAATATTTAATTTAATTTGAGTTAATTCATCGCGTTATTTACAACATGAGCCTAATAAGAACGCGTAGTGCACCTGCGTCTGAGGACATCAGCGATACACTTGCCGAAAAAATTGTAGGCAAACTGATAGCCAACGATGTATTTTTGGAGAAATTGGAGGGAATAATTTCAAAATCCATTAAAACCAACATGGGAGAAGTAATTAAACGTCTTGAAAATAAGGTTGCAGAATTAGAAAAGCAACTGGAAAAAACTAGAGCCGAATTCGATGAAGTTTTAGATGGATACGAACAATACACCCGTAAAAACAGTATACGAATATTTGGCCTCCCTGAAACGCCTCACGAAGATACTAATGAAGTGGTTATCAAGCTCTGCAAGGACCAATTGGGTATTGAGTTGCCAGACAACGCCATCGATGTGAGTCATCGTCTGAAAGGTAGAGAAGGTGTCCATCGACCGATTATAGCAAAATTTGTACAACGAACGGTCAAGAAGCAGATTTATAATAATAAAAGCAAACTGAAGGGTACCAAAATAGTAATTCGTGAAGATTAATATGAATCGGTGAACAGAACAAGGCAACAAAGGAAATTTACGTCGCCAAGTACACGGCGAACGAAACAAAGAGCTCAAACATCTGTTCACCAGCAAATCGCCTCGATCCTACAAAAATTGTAAGAAAACCGTTACCCCCATAAAACAATAAATCGCGGCACGCGAACTCAAAGAAGCCCCCAATTCGCAAGTATAAACTGCGGCAATAAAAGGGCAAACGGATGGCCGACCAAACGGCGCCGCAGCGAAAATTAATAAACGCAGTTCGATCACTAAAACGCGCTTAAATCAGAGTGCGCCAAATCCAAAACTCCACATAAGGGTACCTGAAGATAGGAAAAATCAACCGCCACCTAATAAAACCAACCGCAGGGCGCTAGCACATATACAGGTGGAGTAAAAGCAATTTTTCCATCAGACAGCAAATACATGCGGCTGGAGCGCGCCCGGGAGAACGGCCGAAAAATTCAGCGGCCTTTGTAACGGAGAAAGCCGGGCCACGACAAAATACAGCGGGCAAGGAGACAATATTACAAATTAAAGTATAATTAACGAAGGAAGCATCCCAGAAAAGCGTAATTGGTCTCAAAAGTCTTATAAAAATAGCGCGCAACCGATCGAAGCATAATAAACTTTTTAACACACGCCATCAGAATAATACTTAATTAAGCTTTACGCGGAACACTGAATTAAAAATTCCAAGTTGAGCTAATTTTTACTCAAAACAGCAAATTGGGTGTCGTTAGAATCGGCATTTCAACAACTATTGATTGCGACTCAAATCAAGTCGATAATTGATCACGCCGCTCAATTAAAGGCTATAATTCCGAAATATATCGAAATCGGGCAAAACATTCCTTCTACTTCGACCAATGAGCGTCGAGATCGCGTTGGACAAAGGACTGGCTCCTTTAAATAGTCAGACGCTAGCAGTAAGAAATCACTCAGCCAGGAGAGTCGGACCAGCATCAACTCTGCCTCGGCGGGTCAATCCAGCAGCCTCTTCAGTTCCAGGACCACCAGCAGCCACTTCAGCTCCAGGACCACCAGCCGTTTCATCTACTGGACTCTGCTGTCTGCCGTCTTCGTGGGACTTGGGATTCGAGCCACTTCAGCTTCCAGGACCAGCTAGCAGCTCCAGCCTCTCCAGAGCCTATCACCCTCGTGGACTTAGAGCCAATCCTACGCATTGGACTCTGCTGCCTGCCGTCTTTGGGAAAGCCACTTTCGCCAGCCGCCGCCTCCGCCCAGGAGATCCGCACTGCCGCCGACGTTGCCGCCGCCGCTGCTCACAGCCCGCCGCCCCGTCGCCAGTCGCCACCGCCGCCGCTGCAACCGCAGAAGGGAGCCGCCAGCCGCCGCCTCCGCCAAAGGAGATCCGCACTGCCGCCGACGTTGCCGCCGCCGCTGCTCAAAGCCCGCCGCCCCGTCGCCAGTCGCCACCGCCCCCGCTGCAACCGCAGAAGGAAGCCGCCAGCCGCCGCCTCCGCCCAGGAGATCCGCACTGCCGCCGACGTTGCCGCCGCTGCTGCTCACAGCCCGCCGCCCCGTCGCCAGTCGCCACCGCCGCCGCTGCAACCGCCGAAGGAAGCCGCCAACCGCCGCCTCCGCCAAGGAGATCAGCACTGCCGCCGACGTTGCCGCCGCCGCTGCTCTCAGCTCGCCGCCCCGTCGCCAGTCGCCACCGCCGCCGCTGCAACCACTGGAGGAAGCCGCCGGCACCGCCTCCGAAGGACCACACCCGCTTCCAATTGCGGATGCCCATCCGCCATTTTCTTTTCTTTTTCTGTACATATATGTTACCTAGTTCTAAGCTTATTTGTATGTTAGTTAGTGTAAATATAATAAACTTTGTTCCAATCAAATCCAGTGTCTAGCTGAGGGTAACGCCCAACCTCCTCTTCCGAAACCGACGCCATTGAAGTAACCCTACCGCTGAGCGTAGACGTAGGCTTGTTAAGATCTAACGTGGAAAAGAATGCAACTAGTGAAAGCAGCTGTAAAAAAGTTTGGCCACAATGCAGTTTGGACTAACGATGGGGTGATTTTCGTTAAGGTAAATAACGCTATTCGTAAAATTAATAACTACAGTGAGCTAAATGCATTTTCAAGCTGATTGTGTGCGGTTAGCGATTAATGATAAACACGACATTGAACAGATATTCAGGTGTTAAACAGAACATTTATTTTACTTTTCTTTCAGAACGCAATTTAGATTTATTTCATTGCTGTTTATGGGATCGACACAGATGATCAGTAACAAAAAATGTCATAACTTGGTAGCAGCGCACTTAAATATATGGTCACTCATACCAAAAATAAATTATATACGAACAATTATTACCGATTACGATATATTATTTCTATCAGAAACTTATCTTACTTCTCAAATAAGTAATAATGCACTTCATATTACAAATTATTCATTACTTCGCAAAGACAGGGACGGTCATGGTGGCGGTGTTGCGGTGTACATACGAGATTCTTTGAGTTATAAAATAATTAATACAACCAACAGCATTGAACAGTTGTGGTTTTCTGTAAAAATAAAATCAAAAGTACTGGTCTTTGGTACCGCATATAGACCCCCCTCTTTCAATTATAAAACGTTTATTGACAATTTAGAAATATCGTTTACATTATGTGCATCAGTATCGGATGAAATATTTTGCTTGGGTGATTTAAATGTTAACATGTTGGATCTTTCACAATCAAATACTAAATACTTATCTGAATTTCTAGACTTATTGAATCTGCATCAGCATATCACATTCCCTACCAGAATTACACAAGATAAACAGTCCCTTATAGATGTCATAATATCTAGCAATCCGACATTAGTGAAATCTTCTGGTGTCAAAGTGAATAATGAATCCGACCATGATTTGGTTTACTGCATTATTAATGTAAACTTCCCTAAGCAACCTCCAATAATGAAAACCTTCCGCGATTTTAAGTATTTTGATGATATCTCTTTCCAGAGGGATTTGCACTTGTTGCCCTTGCAAGAAATATATTTTACCACCAATATAAACGACAAACTTGCTATATTAAACAGTAATTTAATAAAATTGTTCGATAAACATGCTCCTTGGAGGACAGTAAAAATTACTAAGAAGCCCGCTCCTTGGTTGACCGACAACATCAATTTAATGATGAAGTTAAGAGACAAGGCAAAAAACAGATTCAAAAAGTCCAAAAGCCCGGGACACTGGGAATATTACAAATCCCTTAGAAATCTGACCAATCAAAGTATAATTAACGAGAAAAAAGCGTATTATGCTCACAAATTTCAAGAGAAAAAATCAATTTGGAAGTGCCTTCAAACTCTAAATATTGGAAATAAAGTTAATTATCAAATTCCAGCTCACTTATCTAACGTAGAACAAATTAATTATAATTTTATTGATAATATCCCAAAATTAGCAGTAGATAATAACATAAAAGATTACTATTTGAAAAACCAAACTACTAAAAACAATTTTGATTTTAAATTCACATCGGTAACAGAAGAAACAGTTAGCAAACTAATTAAGGATATAAAAAGTGATGCTGTTGGATCTGACGGTATAAATTTGAAAATGATTGTTTTGTGTTTTCCCTTAATTATAAAATATTTAACGCACATAGTCAATGTCTGCCTAACAGAAAACGTATTTCCTGATTGTTGGAAACATGCTTTAGTTACCCCTCTTCCCAAAATTTATGATCCTCAACAGTATTCAGATTTAAGGCCAGTTAGCATCCTTCCTACCTTGTCAAAGCTATTGGAAAAAATTATGAATAATCAAATAAGGGTCTACTTGACCACCTTTAATTTAATACCGGAAAGTCAGTCTGGTTTTAGGCCATCGCATAGTTGCACGACTACGCTGCTAAGCATAACGGATGACATTCTACAAGCAACCGATCAAGGAGAGCTCACTATTCTTACTCTATTGGATTACAGCAAGGCATTTGATACTATCAATCATGACTTGCTGTTATCTATACTTCATTACATCGGCTTTTCAACAAATGCAATATTACTACTTCAAAACTATTTTAGTAATAGAACCCAATGTGTGAAGATAGAATCTACAGTCTCTACATCTCGTCAAATAACACAAGGTGTGCCGCAGGGCTCTATTTTAGGACCCTTACTGTACACTATTTATACGTCAAATTTTCATAATTATATTAAATATTGTAAAATACATATGTACGCAGACGATACCCAAATATATAAATCATTTTACCCTTCTAATCTTAATATTGCACTTGAAGAGCTATCGCAAGATTTACATCTGTTGTTTGAAATGTCAACCAAACATGCTCTAACTTTAAATCCTTCTAAATCTTGTGTACTTCTGTTTGGGAGGGATGCAGATCGCTCTAGTGTTCAGAATATCTTAACATTAACTATAGATAATGCTAATTTACCTGTAAACAATAGTACAAAGAATTTGGGAATTATTTTAGACAACAGTTTCAGATATAGAGAACATATCAATAAATGTATACAAAAAGCTTATACAAGCCTTAAATTATTGTATACTCATAAGCAATATTTAAACCAATCAACAAAAAAGATGCTGTGCGAAGCACTTGTACTGTCACATTTTTCATACTGCTCAGAATTGTATTCCTCTTGCCTCGACACCGATACTTCAAATAGAATACAGCGCGTTCAAAATTCATGTTTGAGATTTATTTATGGTATACGTAAGTATGACCACATTTCACACAAGTTATCTGAAGCAAACTGGCTAAATATGGAAGACAGGCGTTTCCTTCGCACAGCATGCTTATATCATAAGATAATTTTCCTCAAAAAACCTCCTTATCTATATAACAAGATAAAATTTAGAACTGATGTGCATAATTTAAATTTGAGGTTCAAAGGCCTTATCACACCTCCTCAACATAAAACAACACTCTTTAAGAGATCATTTCAATATAATATAAGTAAAATTTTTAACAATCTGCCTGAAATGATAAAAGCCTCAACACCGCCGCTTTTTAAAAATCAACTGACGAAAATTTTGCACAAGGGCAATAAGTATGCAACATAATCTGATGCTGTTTACTAGTAATAATGTGAGATCGCGATTCGTTTGCTTCGAGTCCTATAAGCAGTATTATATTTCAGTTTTATTTTAAGTTGTTTTGTTTTGTGAACGTAATTCAGAATACTACTTAAGTTAGGCACACATTTAAAACTTCCTTTACAAAACAGATTAAGGTCCAATTGAAAAACAGGGTATTACCTGAATTGCGCCATATGATTCCGGTGACGCTAAATAGAAAATTTTATTTCATTACTCAGTCCCGTATAATTTAGTATGTTCCATTTATGTTTATTTATTGTTGAAACTTACCTGTACTGTACTTACCGGAATAAAGACTTTATTATTATTATTATTATTATTATTAGTTGTAGTATTATTTTAGTTAAATAAAATGGTTACCTTTTTAAGGGCTGTAGCTTCTTTAAGGCGCGATTTCCGACTAATAACCAACGATTTTTTGGTACCAACTTTCTGTATATTAGGTACCTTTGTTAGGTAAGTACCCAGGTATTTACAAACCAACAGAGGCCTTATAGCGCGAAGTCCCCCATCGGGCCTTTGCCTTGTCAGTATGTCCCTGTCCACGACTCCATTAGTACCTATCAATTTATTTGAATAATGTTCGGACTAACTATTTTATAGGGAATTGTCGCATATTCTATTCATAGCTGTTGCAACTGTGCTAAAGCAACACTTTGAACATAGACCAGAAACTAAATCCTCAACAAATTAGCACTCTCAATTCAAATTTTCTTCTTCATAAATGGGCCAAGAATGCCACCACGTAACATTTCAGCTCGAATATTCTAATGGAAACATGTCTGACTGCTGATATTAAGATTTACGATTTTTAATGTGTTAAATTTACTGAATTGCTGAATTTACATTGACTGAACCAAATTATCTTATTTTAGAAATCAATATGTTCAATTAACTTGATATGAACCGGTAAACAGATTGCGATAACAAAGAAAATTTACGTCGCCAAATAGACGGCGTCGGAACAAAGAAGAGGCACATCTGTTTCCCAACCGTCACGATCCTGCAAAAATTTTAAAAACCTTGCTAAAATCAGTCATCCGTCCTCCTTGGACCAATGGG
This sequence comes from Agriotes lineatus, assembly GCA_940337035.1. Lineage (NCBI taxonomy): Eukaryota > Metazoa > Arthropoda > Insecta > Coleoptera > Elateridae > Agriotes > Agriotes lineatus. Next base: position 32,412 of record CALNHX010007924.1, on the reverse strand, counting down.
CGTCGAGAAGGCACCAAACAAAGAACGGGGCTCCTTTAAATAGACGGGCATTTTCAATAGGAAGACACTCAACATCGTCGAGTCGAACTCAACACAGCGCCCAGCTCCCAGTCCACCAGCAGCCAATTCAGCTCCAGGATCAGCCCGCAGCCAATTCAGCCTCTAGGACGATTTCGCAGCCAACTCAGCTCCGAGTCCAGCCAGCCCACAAGCCATGGACACCCCCAGGTCTACAGAGTAAGCCCAGCCCCGACCCCGTGCAAGTTCAGTCCTGCGCCGCCGCTTTCAACGAGCCTTGTGTTGCAGAAACTGCGGCCTCCAGGAGCTGTTCGGCCCGTCCCCAAGACGCCCCCGAATTCTCCTGTGGCCCAGGCCGCCCGCGCCGGGTACCAGGAGCTGCTCCTGTCCTACCCTCACCGGGACGTGCGTTGGCTCACGGGAATGGTCCCCACTCCAACTAGTCTACCGACCCCGGATCCAGACGACACCGCGGACGACAGCGACACGGAAGTGGTTACCCCCGGAGAAGCCCAGTGGTACAGCAGATTCGGGAAGCTCCATTCGCCCTTCTTTGCCGCCGGCCAAATGGCCGAGCCTGATGGACGCCGAGGAGGCCGAAATAGAAGCTCTGTGGCGGTCCACCTGCGCCGACAGCACCCCCATCGCGGTTCCCGCTAGCAAAGAACGGCTACGTCACGGACTCCCCCTTCAGAAACCCGAGCCAGCACCCGGAAGACGCCCTGATCCAGCCGCCGCCCCCGAGAGGTCGACAAGCGCCCGCTACTCCCTAGGAGGAACCCCCAGTCCCGCTCGGCGCCCCTAGGAGATCTCCCCCGGCGCACGTCACGAGCCTTGCCCCGGTTTACCCCCCGGAAGACCAGGTCCAAGGCGAGGCCGCGTACCCCCCCTCTTGCTGCCAGGAAAGCCCTCCCCTCATCGACGAGCCCGGCACCGGCGCCCGAACCTAACATAGTTTTTTATATTTTCTTTTCTTTAGATTTAAGAGTTAATTTAATTGTATATATTCCAAGCCAATAAACGTATTAAACTTTATTCCAGTCAATCGTCAGTATAGACAAGGGTAATGCCTTCACCCCTCCTTCGACTACCGCCATTAATTGAACTACCGCTGAGCTTAGTTGGAGGTGTGTTAAACACAATACAAAAGTTTAAATGACGGATATTATACTCAAGGTGTAGTGTTCGACAAATACCTATTTTGCATTATTTCTTATTCGCCCCACTGTTGATTGTGAATTTAAATTATTTGCTATTTGGCTAACGAATTGCCTTAGATTGTAATTTATTTACAGCGCATTTAAAATTTAAATTGAATTACTACATCTTATTATTTACTGCAATATGTTTAACACTTAAACGAGTTTTAATAGAAATGAAAATTATTAATAGGAGATATTTAACGTTAAATTAAATAAATTTAATTAATTTGCCCTAAGGGAATTTGTAGACAATACTCCCCAACTAACTATTATTGAATTCATATGTCACCGATCAGACTTACTTTGTCCCCGATCGGGTTTGATTCCTTCAGCGCCTATTTGTTCATTTTAATACAGGAGCTGATCCAAATAGTTAATAAAAGCAGATTGAACAATTTACCAAAGATGGATGGTGCAGAGGGTAGACTGAAAACGAACCTCAAAAGTAGGTGCACCACTCAGCGTGGAAGCAAGGCTTAAAAGAGCAAAACAAGAAAGACTAAAAGTTCCTCTAATTAAAGGCGTGTCAAGCTAGTATGATATAAGTATGGCTATGTGATGACGCTTATGATTGATAGAAAACTTACAATGGAAATCTAATTGGGAACTAAAATTGCACAGTTTCTTTTCGTTGGAATTGACAATAAGTCAATGTACTTTCTGTTAATTCTCAAAACGGTAGGTTGATTAGTAAAGAAACAAGGCATATGCAAACAGCTGGATGACCTGTAATTAAAGCACTTGTATAAAACATTAGAAAATAAAACTGTTAAAATGGAATTTAGTTGCATACAGGCGCAGCAGAAGGATGCAGTTTTGAGATATGGACCTTTGGATGTGAAGAGGAGAGTGATGTGTGGATTTGCGGGCGTTGTTGAAAGTTATGAAGTATTTATGGAGAAGATTTGTGTTTTTATATTTAAAAAGATAATTTACTAAATGTAATACGTAATGTCAAATTTAAATAATAAAAGTCACCATTTTAACAGATACCAATCGAATGAGTTGAATAATTTTCCAATTAAAGTGCTATTTCAAATAAAAATATGTGTTATTGTTAATTGGCATATACGAAATAATGGAGTGTTAGTATTAGAGAATGTGAAGTAAATGGAGAAAGTTGCTGTAAACTGCTTAGGGCTTGTGAATTGGCTGTAGCAGAAAACTACCTAATTGCTGTGATTTGTTTTTAGAGATAGTTTTTAAAAGGTTATGCTAAGTACGATATATAGAAGGATGGAAAGAAATGCTTCTGAAAGGAAGGATTTATTATAAATAAATTAAAATGTGTAATTCCTAATTAATAATTACCCGAAATAAGCACAGAAACGATATTCATAAGAGATGTTGAGTTACAAGATTGGGTGAACTGTCAACGTACAGTTTATATGAAGGAAATTCACATAACCAATAGAGTTTGAACGAAAAATGTAATTAAAAATCTAGAGTAATTGTAAATGCATGTCCCAACATGAGTAAACATTTCATGTTGTAAAAACTATTAAATGAGCTAGTATTGAAATATATTTAGCAGAACATAATTGATGCACCGGGTAAATTATTAAAATGAAGAAGTACATAATCATAACTATGTTAGGTTAAGTCAATCTGACATTTGAGAAAAAAGATTTAAGCAATCTTATGTGGAAAGTAATTTTGGTAATAAATAACTGTAAGGTATATGTATTTCATATACTCACATATATCATGGCATGACCTTTTTGAATTAAAAATCGTATCGTTAATTATATATTTTTCTAAAAAAGCTATAAAAGGCAGTGAGGGCTCACCAACAAACGCACCAAATTTAAAAGAAAAAAACCTGCTAGAACAAAAATATTTTACCTTTTCAGTTAATCACCTAAAATGATATATCCCTAGAGTAACAAAATACCTTGCCCTGCCTTCGGTTAAGGCTCAAACCACCCAATCGCGACCGACATTACAGTTTCATCGTTTAAAAATATATGTCTCAGGCAGTCCAAGCCAATATCACAATTATATGAAAAATAACAATAATTCTTACCATCAAAACTAATAGAGGAAAGTATAACTACTTACATCCTGTATGACTGTTGCATTTTGACTTCCTGTTTCTAATGAAATGACGTCAATTTCTATTTTTTTTAAATCATGGTATATATTGCTATGGAATACGCTAATTGCCCACGTTTTGGAAGACATAAAATTCTGCCATGATATTCTAATCAAACATTGAATTAATTTTTTAATTTGCTAATATCAGCTACCCTTTGCATTTTGAATTTATGTTGGTACCTGCCTTTGCAAGAAAAATTAATTTGTTATGAGCACACCTAGCGATTTTTTTACAAGCAAGAAATTTTAAGAGACTTTTATTTTACGCTTAAATAGCAACTCAGGGTTCATAAAATGTAACACATTACAAAATTTGAGTCGTGGGTTCATGGAAGCCAAACATTACTATAATTATTAAGGGTCGAAATGGGAAAACTTTGTTTTATTTATTGATTTTTTCAAACTTCCGTTTTTGCTAGCTTAATTATTATTACTGTAGAGCTCAACATTGCAATGAAATTTAACGGAAAATAATTGAACACTTGGCACAAAATAACTTTTTCAACATTTTTGCTCGTACGCCACTGTCTTGTAACCTCCTGCGCTCTGCAAGCGCGCTCCACTATTGCTAAATATCCCAACATGGCCGATGCCAAATCTCGTCCAACTTCCTTCAAAGACACTGTGTAAATTTCTCCAAAACAGAACACGCCAGCACCAAACTTGTGTAAAAACACCGTACACAATTGACAACTATTTATTTGCACGAGTTATTTACAAAACAAAATAACAACATACGTCAGAAAAACAAATAAGTTAAAGTCTAAAACTGGACTCGGACGGGCGAAAGTTTTACGCTGAAAAATCTAGCAAAACAATGAAAGTTTGGCGTTGCATCTATTTATACGCTCGATAAAACAAAGACGATACCAAAGCAACTAATTGGCCGAAATTGACGTCAGTTTATTAAAAATTGCCAAGTGATCCGCAAAATAGAATAAACAATTATCTATCGCTAATTTGAAAAGATGAATGAATTAATTATATAGATCTAAACATAAAATTAATTATACTATCGTCTTCAGAGCATTTCGAAGCACAAATGTACCGAAAACCACATCTCTCTACGCTCGTGACATGTCGAAGCGATTTTAGCATACACAGGGCTACGCCCCACATTAACCCTAGATGTACTGCCGAAAAAGTGGTTTCACAGCCTTGTTGTAAGTGTGTGAACGTTATCTACCAGGGCAAATTTTCTTAACAGAGATAAAAAGACATAGCTAAATGTGACCCCTGCATCTGCAATTTCTCACGGATTCGGAAAGTGTAACAGCTCTGCCAATGGACGAAGGCTTTAATATTTCCAACAACACCTTCTCCAACTATGTCTTGTCTTGCAATTTGTAAGGACTCCTTCATATAGTACACCCGGTAATAACCAGTTCGCGATAGCTCTAACTTCACTATTACTTAAATTTGTAGCCTTCATGTGTAGAATATTCAACTTTATTTGCGTGCAGGACTCTAATTATGGACATACACATGCTCCTCAGCTGCTTCCCTTAGAATCTGCAGACGTGGCCCCAATTTTGTGTTGTCAACGACATCGGCTTCCATCTGAACTCACGCCATCTCCAACAACGGCTTCCAGTGTACAGTAACGGCCTCATCTGCTTTTCCAGTACTCCGAGTGTATCATTTCTGGTGTTGTGACCCGATTTTACATATTTTGTTTAAAACTTAACTACACTTGCCTTTAGTTGTCTTATTCTGTGTTCACAAGCTAACATGTAGCTCTAATTGTTTGCTGGCTCTTTGTGTGGCCAAAAAATTGGATTTCCAAGTGTATTTTAGCTTGCTTTTGCCAAACGTACCCCACCTTTTGTCGGCAAACCATACAAATGCCTCGAATCGCAATTGATGTTATATAGGACGCACTTTGCATGTGTGCTTATCTTAAATTACTATGAGTTAATTGGCTATTATATTATAAGAATCTCTTAAATCTTACTTTGGAAACAAACGTGTGCCCTAACTATGCCTATTTACAATGATCGATAAATCTTACGACAAGGAAATCTCTTTCTGTTGTCGATTTTTCTTTAGCAAATGAACTTTGTTAATACACATTACCTTTAACTTGTTAGAATGTTTAACGTACAAAGGAATATCATAGCAATATATTTTCATTTATTCTATCTTGTGAATAATTCCTTTATATATTCAACCACATTAAATTATTATGCCTTTCCATAATAAAGAAAAATGGAAAAAAGTGTAACGAAGGAGAAAGAGCTGTGGAATTTCAAAAAAGAATTTCCTCGCAAGTTCTTTGCGAATTGCGAATGATCTATCGTAATATTATCGTGAAGTACTTCCTCCATCTCTATAGTTGAAACTGATGATTATTTCTTGTACATCAATAGCTCGTTATGTAGTAATAGTTCTGAATTTTAGGTAACTATAGTTCTTCTCTTTTGTTTTAATCTGCGGTTTTTTATCTATCGTCATGTCTAGATATTTTGCAGTGGTGTCGTTTTATTCGGCATTTTTGAAGTTAACGTGGCTGATTTTAATTTATTCAATTTAAATTTTAACTTCTTGATCCAATTAGTGAGCTTTTCAATAGTATATTTTCATTTCTAGTTGCTTCTTTAATTATTTCTGCATTCCGTTTCTTTGCGAACACTGGGGAAAATTTCTTTTAATTTAGTACTTATAACTGTTTTCGTGCTTTACTCTAAATGCATCTCGAACAACTGAAAAATTTTATAGTTCTCTTATGTTTAATCACGGTGACGGATGTATAGTTCACTAGTATTTAGGATATTTATTAAAATACATATTCAAGGTTTTGTGTCATAGCTAGAAAGTACAGTAATATTTAACATAATACATAAATTTCGTTTTTGTACAATATTATTGCGTTACAGGACGAAAGTGTTACTTTGAATTTTACGCCCGATTTTACTGTATCTCTATGTCTACTACAATAGCTTTAAGAAATACAAATGCTATGAGTACTTCCTAAATTCCAAAATTCTCCTTATAAAAGTATAGTAATTGAACTACTTATTTTTATTTCAGACATGCTAAGAAATACATTTTACCTATCCGAAAACAACTAGTTTTTTCTTTGGCTTTCTAAGCACTACCTACAATGCTGTGTTCTACTATCGTGAAATAAAATGAGAATGAATCATTCAACGAAAATATCTTTGTATTACCCGGTAGACAAACAATTAATAAGTAGCAGCAATATTTTTTATCTATTTACATTTGTTAAGTGGGTTTGATCAGCAAATCCTTAAGTGAAATTGCCAAAGGCATACACTATCATAGCCCTGGAAGAGTTGTCACGGAATTGTGTTATTTATACATTCAAAAGAAATTTGGGAAAGTGATAGAGTATCACAAGATAACAGTAAGTTGTAAACTGTGGGAAATATTTTCAAGTGATCCTTGTAAACGTCTTTTCTAAATTTATTCCAAGAAAAATCTAACGCCGACTCGTCGAAGTTTATAATTTCTTGTAAGCGCAAATGTCCATAAACACGTTATCTTATCTTGAAGTCTTGAACCTTTACATCAGACTTGTATTTACTCATGACATCAACACCTTTAACGCAATTGTACACGCTTCTTCCACCGTACTTAGATATTAATTAACTCATAATTTCGCAGTTAAATTTCAAAATTCAGCTTTCATGCTCCACTTGTCCACAAGTTTAAAACCAACCAAAATCAACATCTCTGTTTATTTAGTGCCTATTTAAATAGTAGGTTTTCACGTGGTTGTTTTTATTGTTATGCAGTCATTCGTAAAACCCAATGCACCGTTTTATTTCCTCTGTGGCTGATTATATACACAACCCCTGTTCTTGTGGCCTAAACGTATTCGAGCTCTGGCCAAGGCGCATCCGCTTTAGAAAAAGCGTTTAAAATGCCTTTTGAATTCTCTAAATATACATGCCATTTTTTTATAAATCAGTCCCAGTACTTTTTCATAAAGTCTTCAAGATGTTGGAAGTAATTAAAAAGCCAATAAATATTTCTATACGCTGTTTATTGTTACATTATTATAAGTCGATTAAAAATAGCCTACACTTTAATAACTTTGAAGATACTCGTAATCGGAATAGGTGTGGATAGAACCTTAACAGGCCCATGCTTCATGGTGAGATATAGTATATTGTGATAGTTGCAGACCAGGACTGCCGATCTATTGTTAAAAAAATAAATTACTAGATAGGAAGTTATTTTGGATAGAAAAACTATCTAATTATTAAAAGTACAAGGTTGAAATCAATCAAAAATTAAAATAGAAGAGCTATACAAAATAATTTATAAAAAAAGGAATTAAAATTATTATATTTGAATTAAAAATGAATGGTTATTGAAGTTAACAGAGAGCAATTTATAATTAAAAGGTAAATAATTAGAACAAACTATAATATAGTCTAAAACAATATGAAAGTCATAAGCTGAATTAATATTTAAATAATTTACTTGGAATTTGTCAGATTAATTAAGAAAATGTCCGGATGTAGTAAAAAGTAATCCAGGATGTTAGTTTAAAACATTATGTTAAAAATTGAGGATTGCTATAGTAATAGTTATTTAACCAACAAGTGTGTTAATGAAGGCGATTAATAATCGAAACTGTTTAAAGCACGAACGAGCGATAGCGAGTGAGTGCCTTTAATAGTAGAGATTATTAATCACCCATTAACAAACGAGTTGATTACAAAATTTTTTCGTTGACCGCAAAATCTTTTTTATGGGGAGAAATTTGATGAATACAACTAACCTCCATGCAAAATATCATCAAAACGTCAAAATCACAAAAACAGTTAATGAAAAATAGTGTATTAATCCAAAACAGTGTATTAATAGATCTATTAATCCATCCTTTTTAAAAAAAACAGTTAATTAATGAAAAAGTGTGTATTAATCAAAAAGAGTGTATTAATGACGTCTATTAATCCATCCTTTTTTAGGAAAAATAATTCATTAATATTGAAATTAACAAGCGGTCAAAGAAAAAATGTATTATTAGATAACAACTGATTTCGATTCTAAAATATGTAGACATAATTCTTTTGTATAAAGAGAAAGTTAGAAAATAAACCCTTTTATAATGAAAGTTTATTAATGGTGTAATATATAAGGGTGCAAAGAACAAAATTAATAAATAATAAATGGAATAATTGATAATTTAAAACTGAGACATATTTTAACAAGAAGGAGACTAATTAGTTAATAAAGGAAGAACTATACATTGGAATTGGTGAGATGATTCTGTACTAGCTGGGTTGACTGTAAAAGCTGTGATATGGATTTCGGTCAATACGCAGATATCTGTAACTAATTTGAATGGGTACGCTGGTATATACTTATTAATGGATTAATTAGAACCTAGAACGGGGATTGCTGGTTGGAGTTCGTGCGGGTCACAATTGAGGTGAGGGCATCTGTGAATTGGATTTTCATTGGGCTTGCTGTCACAAATTCATTATGCGGGTCGGTGTTTATGGAATGGAATAAGAGGATTGGATACCATATTGGTTGCTGTAAAGAAGATTACATTTTGGATTTGCAGTTTATTTATTTATTTATTTATTTATTTATGATACAAACAGGATTACTCCCACTACAATATCCACTTTTTTACAAAAAAAAACAGTAAATTAGTATATACAAAGTAATTATAGACAATATTATAACACTAATAAGTGTTAATTTATAAATTTAGTTTTTAGAGGTTAGTTTGACAGACAGTAAATAGGTCGATATCTAGACAATGAATATTTGTCAATCTTGACATCCGACTTACGGGAGAATTCATAGAACATTTGGTGTTAGAAAACGTAATAGAAAACAAGTAAGTATTTCTTAATTCCCTTGCAGGAATATTAAGATTTATAAGAGATAGTAGTGCGGGACAGTACATTTCATCGTTAAGAAGTTTGCGCAAAGTTAAGATGTCAGTGATCACTCTTCTCTTCTCAAGAGACACAACTACGACTACGTATATCAGTTGTATGTAATAAAGGATCTACCATCTACGAGAGCTGGGTGGCTGCTGGAGTTGTAGCGTGACACTTTGCAAGTGTTTGGTTCATTGTAACACTGTGGATTCTAATTGAAGTAGGCTACTTGGTTGAAGATTCAAGTACATGTGACAAAATAGCTTAGTTATATTTGTGCTGTTTTCTACAGGAGAATTGGATCCATTTTAAAAGGGGAAGATAACCAGGTATAAGTAATTAATAAACATCAATTAGTATTAACAGTGGAATAATGAATTACTTACAATAATACTTACTCTTTTCAACATATTGGAACTAATTTGTGTTAATGAAATATAACTTCAGCTAAGTGTCAACATAAGTAAGTTGACAGTGACAGTTGAAAGATTTAAAATCATTCTGAAATAACTTGTGAATAACCAAACATTTTGTACAATTATTTTGATAGAATTTTCTAAGGCACGTACCCTCCTGAGATAAGATGTTTGTTATAACCTGAGCTAGCCAAAGAAATAAATTAAAATATTAGGACAAATATTTTATTTAAAGTATTTTGAAGTGAATGGATAGGAATAATTTAGCAGTCTATTAGATATTATTATAATATTGGCTTACATAGTAAAGTCAATACTATAACAATATATAACATTACAATCTATTGAAAGTTAGCTCCTTGCAATTCCATAGGTAGTATAGGGTGTAGTAGAACGTTCCTGTAGCAAATAGTTACCTACACTTGGAATTTCGAACTAATTTTTATAAATGATAATGACAAGAAACTAATCCCAAAGCATATACACAGTCATTTGGGTCTACCGAAGCAAGTAGCAAATGTGCCAGTTGACTCTTGAGCAAGGGGGTGTGTCCGGAAGCACCACTGAGGCAGTTCAAACCAGAAAATCTACAGAGCGAATCGTAAACCACATAAGATAAAAGATATAATTTTTAAAAAACAGGCACAATTTGCTTAAGTTTCAATCATTCTTATTATTCAACAATTTTAAATGTATTTTTTTAAACATATCACTAGATATAGAAGTGGAACTGAGTAAGCGAAGCTGAAATCTCTAGAAGAGATTAGCTCGTATGCAAATCTATCAATTTTTTTAAAATTTTATTTTGATACTCAGCCAATAGCCGTTAGGCCAATTGTAGGCGTCGCTGTACATTTTATGGGGACTTCCAACCTCACTAACGACTGTCATGATGTTATTATGACATCCGGGACCACCTATTTCCTTGAGAACCGTATCACGAGGCGCCGAGAGAAGCAGCCATGGAACTCCTATCCAAGTTCTGACTGCTTAACTCTACTGATCAAACTTGGACGCTTGTTCAAGCTACACCACCCGGGACCTTAAATTAATACATTATAGACAGCACTTCACGCAAAAAGCCCGTTGCCCATAATTCCATAAAAGCCAAGGTAAAACAGCAACAAAAGGCTTTACGATAATTCCCGCAATTACGCGCACAAGGTAGGCTATTGTCACATACAATCATAAATTCGAATCTGTTTGCTCTGCCAAAGATAGCTATTGTTACCAAATTAATCCAATCTAAATAGAACTTAAGCCAGTAAAAATTTGCGAAAACAACAAGTAACTGTGTGCTGAATGCAAACTACATTGAATTTGAACAAAACTGTAAGTAATCTTCCCTAAGATCAAAACTTGGCGAAGTACCTGGTTTGTGCTCTCAGGGAGGAGTGTAGATTCGAGTTGCTACGATATTACGTACTCACTAGGAGCAGTTAAACATTTTGGATCTGTACCATGCTTTAGAAGACCCACCAGGTTCGGCGTAATGCACTGAAGACTTTTCTTCAAAATGAGGTACACTCGAAAAGGTGAAAGGTGTGAAAAATCGCTCCAGTAGTATTTGGGTATGAATTAAAACCACTTAAGTGTTACTCGTCTCTGAACGTAACTTCAAGGATCACTTCCAGGTCACTTACAGTAAAACTCAAAGATGACTTGAAATAAAATTTGACGGAAAAGTAATTGAGAAACCCACTTGACAGTAAGGGAAAAAAGCTAAAACCGATTACCGATTACCTCGAAAAAATGCGTGCGAAGATATGAGAAACAATACCAAGCTTCAAGTTTTCCAAAGTGGTCAAAGTAAATAACTTCTCCTATAAACTGCAAAATTTTCAAAAATTTATGTAGCAATTCCAAATTGAAAGTTACCAAAATTATGTACTCAAAGATATTAAAAAATTCTGAACACTGAAGAAAAGCATAGAAAATCTACCATACGCAATAATTGTCATATCTTGCAAAGATAATGCAAAACAAAAGTTTGGAAGTTTGAGATCATCCCCAGGGTGCAAGCCTAATAACCATTAATCCAAATTTAGGTGAAAGGGAAAGTTCCAATCTTTGCTGATCAAAGACAACCGCTCCAGAATAATACACTTCAATCTCTAACCACAATCACACGGCCAAAACATCCCACCCCAATATTCGAAACAAGAACTCTAAAAATCCAAAAAAACACTACAACACGAGAAGTATAATCCATTCCGACCCACAGAAGAAAAACAGACTTCATCCTGAAAATAAGCAACTCAAGAAAGCTAAAGAAGAGAAACGAAGAATCTAATCAACCCAAAGAAAATGTGTATGTGTGGTCATCTTACAAAAAAAAAGTAACTATCTTCAACATTCCATCAACCAAACTCGAAGATAGTGTGAATAGATATCCACCTCACAAGAAAAAGTATAGTGCCTACACCAACCACGCAAAATAGTGTACCTTTCATTCGCAAAAACTAACCAACTAACCCTAACAAAAATTTCACACGTTACAAATTATAATTACAAAATTGCTATTTTTGCTTATTCTTTTTATACAATCTTTAACACTGGGTTACGTTGTGTAGTTCTGTGCTTGTTTCACAAATGTCATGAAGTGTTTGTCCTCATTTTTATTAGTTTTTTTCGCTGTCGGGCAAGGCACTTAGACCTTGTTTTTCAAGTTATTACTAGTTTTTCGCGCTTTCTTCTATTGTTTATGTTGTACTCTTACTTTAGTTCCTGTTTTATGATTTGCGTGTTCAGTTTTCTTAAGTGTATAATCAATATAAGGATAGGAGCGTGACGTGAAAAGAGTCGGGTCACCCTGGACCACGGCTGGTTCCGTCGTGAACGGGAATGAAAATTTCCAAGGCGTGATTCACGTTTCACGTTAATTTCACGTTGAATATTTAGTAACAAATAAAAGACTGCAAGGTGCCCCCGCTCCCCCGTTGCCCACCCATATATGGAAGACCTGGATCGGGAGGTTATTGTACTTCTGCGCGGCAGCCTGCAGTGACGGAGCTCCGCACCTGTGTTGTGTTGTAAATTATGTGTCTACAGTCAATCGCATGTTTGCGTCTATAGACTATCAAGCAGAACTTACTTATAGTTCGTTGGACGTAAAAGTACTTTCAAATCTAGAAATTAAAAGTGTTACTTAGCAACATATGCCTCCTTGTACTCGTATCTGTAATGGAAATGTCAATTTCAATGACAGTTTTTAGTATTAAAAGTAATGTCTTTGAAGACGGTTGCAACAAATGTTTATGCGAGAAATCAGTATTTATCCATTATTGTTGTAAGCTATCGTAGTCAATTTTCACTTATTTCTTTTTGTGTCTACTAGTTATTCTGATACACATACCACGTAAATTATTTTACGTGCAAAATATATTTTATTTTATGGTTTTTGTTCTGTTGCAGGTTCTTTATTGGTTTTAAGTTTTAACATTCTATTATATCTGAAATTGAATTTTCAAATAAAAGCTGCGGGTCACGTCGTGAGTGGAGGGTCACGCTGTGAACGTGCCCATTTCTAAGCCAATTCATACCCACTTTCGTCTACTTATGGTTCTTTCAATTGGCTCTTGGTTTGTGCACTGCTATAATTCTTCGTTAGGAATTTTGTTAGACCATGATATGCTCGCAATTCTTCCCCAGCACTTATTTATTAGTACTTGTGCACGTTCAGAAAGAAACGAACAGAGTCACCAAAACTTAACAAATGAACTAATTAATTTAGACATTTCGCATAAAGACATGCAAACCCTACATACTGTTCTATTGAAAACTCTTTTTAAAGTAAATACATAAATATTTTGAAAAACATATCTATTATTTCCTGCACATAACAATCTGTAATTGAGCTACCCTACTAAAAGTTTTAGAGTTGAAGATTCATAATTAATAAAACATCAAACGTCCATGTTCCAAACATCAACAAAAGGCCAGCATATCAAACAACATCAGCTGAGTGACAAGTAGTAGGTATGTGTGTATGTAGGTACATATTAAAAAAAGTTTCTATTACTTTAGTAGAAGGAACCGTCTCTTTATAAAATATCACGAGAAAGAACCGTCCTCAAGGGGTTTCTCTTCTTCTGCTATACTTAAAGCCTTACTTCCAGGCTGGGTGGTGCACCTATTTTTCGGGCCCTTTTTTAATATCCCCTCTGCGCCACCCAACCTAAAGAAATTATTTAATCTGCCTTTATTAATTATGTGCATAATGTGTTTACTTTACTTAACTTAATTCATCTTTATTGAATCCCGCCTTTCTACCTTTTCGGTGTAAGGCTGGCACGTTGAGTTGTTTAATTTGTTTGGTGGGTCCTGACACATGGCTTTCCATTTGTTGCTGTCTTACGTTTTTATTGCCACTTTTGTCAGCTTTCCTCCTCTTCTACCGCCTCTTACTTCTTTTGCCTAGTTCCTTCTTGGCCTCCTTTTTTCATTTTCCTTACCACTCTTCTCGCTGTTTTTTTAATCTTCATTCTATATACATGCCTCAACCACCTTAGATGTTTCTCCTGCACTACCGTCTTTATTAATTATTGGTATCAATTCATGTATTCAAATGAATAAATAGTCGTTCTACAGTGGCACATCATCCTGCCGTATTGTAGCAGCAAAGTATGTATCATTGCCGTTAGAGGGCGCTGAAAAAAACAAACCCAATCTTTAATGTAGTAAGTTCGATTGGTGATGATACATCGTGACGCACGCACGTAGATTTGCTCACTTTTATATAAATATGATACAGAACACAGTGGAACTGGTACTTTCTAACATTCATGTTGTTCTGATGTCCATATTAAAGTGAAAAAATAAAGAACTTAAATGTTTACATCGTTTTATGATTAAAGTTTAATGCATTTTATGTCTTACAAAACATTTTGCTTATCTTACGATAGCCAAAGCCGTATTGGGGAATTGCAGTATACAGAGTATACTCAGTTGTAATATAACAAGTGGAATGATTATTATCGATGATTTTTTTCCGAGTTAAAACCGGAACCTAAATTTAACGAATGCGTAGCACGAGTTAAATTTGCTGTTTCGGTTTTAACGAGTAAAAAATTGTCGATCATTAATCATTACACGAATTATATTTGGAAAGAGAATATATTGAATGAAATGCAAAATATCAAATATTTACTTTTTGTTCTTAGGTTGGCACTGTTAATGTTGGTTACCCTGCTGTCAATTTTAAGTCTATGTCAAATTCGAGGTTAGCAGGTTAGGTTTTGTGTCAGTTTGTGTCAAAACTGACGGAAAATCTAACCTGCTAACCTCGAATTTGACACAGACTTAAAATTGACAGCAGGGTAACCAACATTAACAGTGCCAACCTAAGAAAAAAATCACAACCATTTATGATCACCCGTAAAAACAATTACGAAAATAAATTACTACCGCTGTAATAATGTGTAACTAGGCATTTGCATGCCCCTCATTGGTTGAAATAGCGTCACGTGATACATGAATTATATTCTCAGTAATAATAGAACGAGAGGTCAAAATATTGCCGACAATAATTTTTGCGATTCAGATACGAGTTTCTGCGGCGACGAAAATAACGACGAGTGCTTGCACGAGTCGTTATTTTCTAAAGCAACAAAAACGAGACAATCTGAAGAGCAAAAATTGTCTGCAATATTTCGACCTAGAGTCATATTCGTCTTGACAATTTAACTTTTCATTAAAAAATAATTACACAAAAAATTGCCGCTGAAATAAAGCTCCTCGAAATATTGTCACTACAATAATTGTTACAGAAAAAATTCGTTCGATTGGTAGTTTATTTTTAAATTGAAGAATGCCATTGGTTGACAATGACACCGGTTAAATTGTCATATACAATACCGCGAGCGGTCGACGAATTGCCGAAAATTTTTGTCAAAGTGTATGAGTGTTTATTGCTTCGATATAAATTGAAGCAATAAACACGAATAAACACTTTGACAAAAATTCATGCAATTCGTCGGCTGCAAGCGGCATTTGAAGGACTATTCAACGAACAAAATTGACATTTCTTAGTAATTAATCAATTTTATCACGTCCTCTTTGAAAATAAAAATCTGTTGACGTAAAATAAATTGTTTGTCAAATTTGACATTTCTAATATCATATTTGATTAATTTTACAGGAAGTTAAATAAATGTCACAGGAAGAGAAAAAAATTGTCATTAAAACTCCGCTAGCGGAATTGTTGCACAATTTTACGCTGATTGGTGGCAAATGACATAAGTACTAAATTATGATTGGTGAATAGTTAACTTGAAGGGGGTGAGTTGAATAGTCAACAGAATATTTCATGTCTTTAGAATTACTGGCATTTCAAACCAGATTTTGTGATTCGTAATCTTAAGCCACCTCCATTTCCGCTTCGATACCACGATTCAATAAAACAAAATGGTAGTTTATGGTCAAAATTATTTTTAGTCCTCACTGTATGAAAATTCGGACAGCTAAAGGCAAAAAAAATAAAATAGTGCACAATTTCTTCAGCGGATTTTCCTTCTTCGAATTACTGTTAACGCATCATTAATAAATATTATCAATACCATAAAATCGGTGGTCTCTTTCTTTGTATCTTTGCTCGCTATCTCCTCCGAAGATACTGGACCGATTAAATTGTAGGATTGCTTAAAATTTTACTAATTTTTAGACTTAGGTCGTTTTTATTTTAAAAAAAGTACGAAAAAGTAAAGTAACATTAAATTATATTCATTTTAATTAAATCGTCTAATTAGCGAAGCGAAGCGTAGCTCGGGCACAATATTTTAACCATTTACAAGGTTTTAACTTTCAGTTGAGTTAAATTACCTTTGAAGTAAGCTTTAAGTGACCATAGTATTAACATTAGCCTGCAAAGAGTATTAGTACTATATACCGGGTGTCCGTTCTCAAAGTCGAACATAGGCGATTAACATTGTATTGAACGTTTTTGCCGATTCCTGCTCGCCAATTCAACTTACAGGGAAGCTAATGGTATCAATGGAAAGATAGAATTATTACGCATCAAGTGATACCAATAATAAGATTAAAGATGCGATTTTTATTTTAAAATAGTAATTTAAAACTTGGAAACTTTTAAATATGCCATGCCTTGCCGACTTTGAGAATGGACACCCGGTATATTTAACTTGTTGGCAAAAAAAATTTTTTTTGTTCTACTGGATCGAAAAGCTATCAATTTCGGCAGAGTTTAGCGGCCGACAACTCCCTCTTTTTACTTCCTTTTACAATAAAGGAAGTATTGGATTCACCCCAAAAATTCGAAATTCAGTTTTCAACAGATCTTCACGTTTTAGAGTTTCCCAAGCCCAAAAAACATGGCTTTGCTCGTTGGTCTGTGTGTCTGTGTGTGAACAGAATATCTCAAAAACGAAAGGAAATATGACGCTGAAACCACATATAAGTTTTATGTACTATCTAAATGCGACAGTAAGCTTTTGAAGAAAATCATACAACCGGGGTGTTTATTCTTGTAATTTCTCACGTTTTTCGATTTTCTCAAAAAACGGGCCAAACGATTATTTTCTAACATTTCACGGTTATTACATTTTTCATGTGTATTGATGTGATATAGGTGATTTTCCATTTGAATACTTCTAAAATGGGTTTATTTTTTTAAGATCACTGTAAAAGGAAGTTGTGTGCGTGTGTCACACCAGATTTTTTATACTAGTAACTTTTACTTTTCGGCGGTAATAACCATAGCAACAAAAACTAACAACCATTTCTATTGGCCGAAATCAAAATAGACACTCTCATTTTGCGGTATGATCATGACCTCTTCGAATTTTCCCGACTTCCTCGATTAAAATGTCATTTTATAATTTAAAAAAGAAACGCTTGCAAAGCAGTAGAATAAAAATTGTGTGTACAACTAGTATGAAAGCGAACTTTTATAGACTCGCCCTATTTACGTGCATCGCTCGCTAGGCTCGCTTGGCCCTAAACTGGCTAGAAGTCCTTAATTTCGTACTTGTAACATAAATAGCTATTATTTATGCTTAGTACCTACATGTTAGTCTAAATGGTTTGGTTTTTGGAAAAATGATATATCGCATGCATAACATCAAAAAGAAAATAACAATCAAAAACATAAAATTCCCTCAAGGAAAGGTATTTGAATAGTAATCCATTTACTAAAGGAAAAAAGTTCTAACTTCGTTGACTCAAAACCGATTTTGAACATTTTTTTTTATTATTTCGAAAAAAGTTTATAGAAAAGTTCCCCATAGGTGAGAAGGTGTGCTTTTTATTTTTTCAATTGTTATTAACAAATAACTGTTTTTTAATATATTATTAATTAAAAAAATTTATAACTTCTTTATTTATTTAAACCATTGCCTGATATTTGATAACATAAGGTTTTTGGGTTCACAGATTACGAATCTGGCCTCAAATTTGGTCTAAAAACCAAAATGGCGTCTACAAAATGGCGTCGAAGGTCTAAGTTTTCTCTTTTATTTTTTAAAATTTTTATTAGATGTCTAAGGGTTTTTGGGGTCGCTGATTACGAATTTGACATTAAAACTCAACTAAAATAAAAAATGGCGGATCCAAGATGGCAAACAGATGTATTTTTTTTCGCACTTTGTTTCTTACCTAAATAGGGTTTTTTGGGTCGCTGATCTCAAATTTTATGTTAAAATTTATCAAAAAGGAAAAATAACGTCTTTAAAGTGGCAAAATAGCTTCATTTTTGAATTGCGCGCGTTGCCTCATATCTAGGGGTTTTGGATACAGTAATTATAAATATAGCATTAAAAGGTTCATGTTTATTCTGTAGGGTTATTATTATTATTATTATTATAATTTAATATACACTGTATACAAATAAAATTCTAAATTGTTAAACTAACTCAAATTTAAATAGATTAAATACATTTAAATATAACATATGAATACATATAATTTCCAACGCTTAAAAATGTGTATTGTACGACCTCTTTGTACAATTTCCAAAAGATATTACTGAATTAAAAGATTTTTCTGTTTGTGACCGACGGAGGAATGTTATTACATAAAAACAAATGGCAACTTGTTCAACAGTATGGTGCAATTTTAGATATATATTAATTTTATTGTTCGTAATTATGGAAAAAAGCAATTGTTTTTGTCGATTATCAGAAACATAGAATAAAATCTGATGAAAGAGACCGACGTCTAAAAACGAAAATTCGATTTAAAAGAGACAGATCTTTAAAGTTGTATCAAGAAAAAAATTTGGAAAATGTCTTTCATGTCGTTTTATTGATTTTTTAAAAGAAACTTTAGCTGCAAATAAGTGATGCTGCTCGGTTAATAGTTACAACAGCTCTCAATGCATCAAATGAAAGCATAGTTGTAGTATCAGAGAATATAGACGTATTACTTATATTAACAGCTTTAGTTTCTCCTGATAAAGATATATATTTTTTAAAACCTGCCAAAAATAAATAAAATAAAAAAAATATCTTCTTCTAAAAGCCTGCAATTTGCACATCCCAATTGAAGTGAGCATGTTCTTTCTGTACATTCTTTAACTGGATGTGACACAACTTCAGCATGTTTTAACAGAGGAAAGAATCGTCTTCTTCTTCTCTTTCAGGTGCTTATCCGATTTCGTATATGTTTGAGATCAACACGCAGAGCAAGATGGGAAAAATGTAACATCTTAGTATGCGAGTTTTGGTGTCAAGGTGCAGATCATGGCTTTTGAATATAGTTTAATATATTGAAGATATATAAGGATGAGGAAGACGAATAGGACCGGCACCTTATTAAAGATCCACATAAATAAGTCCTAGTAAATGAAGCAATGGCTATGTTCAGGAAAGAATACATTTGCCAAAATATTTGAAAATAGCTGTGATTTACAACAGACTGCAAAAATTTATATAAAAAAATGCTGGTATAAAAAGTATGTTTGCAATGTATGGGGCAAAGAAAAGTAACTGCTTAAACGCTTACAGGAATGTTTAAATGATTATTCATATAGTACCGCAAGGTAAATGAGGTTACAGACAATACAATACCTACATTTTTTAAATAAAAACATTTTGAATTTTAGGTTTGACTCTTTTATTAAGGCGTCTACTAAAAAAAGTAGCGTTAATTTAGCATCATTGTGCTCTACGATGGATTCAGCAGAACAACATTTAAAGCGCGTGTATTTGCAAACGCAGTTGTGGCTGGGAAACCAAGATATTTCCACGGAAGATTGGGGTTGGAAATATGATACACGGAAGTGTTTTCCAATCCTAATGACACAAGAACCAGCTCCACAAAGCATCTTAAAATGTTTTATTGCAACTACAAAACTATTTGCGGGCCAGCTTGTGGGTGTAGGAAAAGTGGCCTTTAGGCTCGGCAACTTGAGGTGCATATAATATTTTTAATACTCATTTAACTCTTCTATCATTTGTTTCCACCATTTTTCAGACACCGTTTTCCATTTTTGATAAATTTTAACATAAAATTTGGGATGAGCGACCCAAAAAACCCCTAGGTATAGGTAACAGAAATTTAAAAAAATGACCTCTTTCCGCCATTTTGGATCCGCCATTTTTTATTTTAGTTGAGTTTTAATGTCAAATTCCTAATCAGCGACCCCAAAATCCCCCAGACATCTAAAGAATTACAAAAAAAAATAAAATAAAAAATTAGACCTTCGACCACATTTTGTTTTAAACCCATTTTGAGACCAGATTCGTAATCTGCGGCCCCAAAAACCTTATTTTATCAAATTTCAGGCAATTGTGTAAATAAATAAAATAGTTATAAATTTTTTAATTAAGAGGATATTAAAAAACACTTATTTGTTAATAACAATTGAAAAAATAAAAAGCACACTTTCTCACCTATGGGGAACTTTTCTATAAACTTTTTCCGAAATAATAAAAAAAAATGTTCAAAATCGGTTTTGAGTCAACGAAGTTAGAACTTTGGCGAATTTTTAGCGTTTAGAAAATGGACTATAGAGAGTGTGTAGATTTAAACATGCAAACCATTACAAAATGTATATTACGATATATAAGTTCAGTCAGCACCAGCAGAAAAGAAATATTGGAGGCACAAACAAGAAATGGAGAATTCGGAATAAGTGAAATAGTGAGAGCATAAACACTACGACGGATGAGACAGGAATGGATGACAGCAAAATAATGAAGAGCATATAATGAAAATTGCCAGAAGGAAAGAAGAAAAGTGAGAAACTGGGAAGAAAATGCAGAGAACCGCTAATGCAAGAACTGAAGAAAGATGAAAGTGGAGAAAATCAGAAAGATATTGGCCCTAAGTGGTACAAATTGAATGGAAAGCTTCCCGCCGTTAATGAGCGCTATAATTAGCCACACTTAGTCCAATAATTGCTAGGTGTTATCCAAGTAATAACAGTGCAATTTGGGAGGGCGGAAGTGCCCGTACCTGTGAAACTAAACGCGCTTCCGGTCGTTGGGGGCCACGTGGCGGTGGCAGTTTCGCAGGGTTAAGGTCACGTGTCAAAAGGCCAATCATGCAGCGCTTAATGTCGGTTGCGTGTCCCGGATCGCTAATGACTATTGTACATTGAATAATTTGTGGGTTTACTGTAATAGTTTATATTATGGATGAGTGCAAGAATAAAACCGGTCGTATCTGTGTACATAATACGCCGCTTTATTTATTCATGGTAGTAATGACGTTATCCATCTATTTTCGTGAATTTGTTGTTCTTAGATACCGTTCGGATAACATCCCCGATATGGTTGTGCTTGTATTGAAATGATGCTTAAGTTTTCTTAGCAATGTCAGGGCATTAAAATTGACATAATATCAAATTTAGGAAATGTGGATAGCATTTTTGTAAAGTTCTAACGTTTTTAAGGTTTATCTATTGTTGAATAATTTATTCAGAAGTCATTTATAAGCGCATTAATGAAAAGTCGAAGAGCACATCGGGGACAGGCAGTTTGGTTTCGGAAATGGACTGGGAACGAGAGAAGGGTTCAGTATTCAAATCTTAGTGCAGCAATGCAGAAACGAGAACTGCAACGTCTTCCTATTTTACCGATTTTCAAAAAGTGTTTTATAAAGCCTACCACAACAGGATGATTGAAGTGCTATGGTTCACGGAGATATACGACGAAGATATTGATTTCATTGCTAACCTTTATTGGAATGAAAGAGCGAACCTCAGAATGGAGACTAAGGTTGCAAGTGATATGGCAATAAAGAGCAAAGTTAGGCAGGAATATGTCGTCTCGCCATTGGTATTTAACATATACTCGTACTCTGAGCATATTTTTAAAAAGCGGTACTTAATATAAACGTCAATGAACAGTATCCGATATGGAGATGACTCCGTCCTCACCGCAGACAGCCAAGGGGATATCCAGGGGTATCAACGTCAGCGGTGAAGCTTTGCAAAATGGTAGAGTAGATCAATTGCCTGGGAATGCGTTGTGATCACAAATGGGGTCGTTCTGTTGAAGTCAGGAACCGCATAGAGAAGGCTAAAGCAGTTTTTATCCATATAAAGGTTCTGCGTGGTCAAGATCTGAATTTATGTCTTTTCAGGATCCTCGCTGATACAATTCTCAAAAGTTGGAAGCATTGCCGAATAGTGAAAGTCTCCTAAATGTAAGGGTTGCATAAAGGAGAAAGACATTTTAAAACAACTGAAACAAGAAAGCTTGCATACTTCCGACACGTCATGATGAGATATATTTACTCCTTACTCCAAGTCATCCAGAAAATTTTCTTCGAGAAACGTGGTCCAGGCAGAAGACAAACTTCATGGTTGAAAACCTTCGCTAATGTTGTCGAGGATCGGTGGATAAAATCATGACAACTAACGTTTTCTAAGCGAATATGTCACCAGAAGAACAATAATTTAACTTTCTCCACAAATGGCAATGCTCACCATAAGTACATGACGAAAGACCCAAAACGATACAATTTTCTTCTTCTGGCCAATTGCAGTAATGAATTTTGTCTGGGATTTATAAATAATTGCTCGTTCTCGCACCATCAGCAGATAGTTCTTAAGGCATTTTGAATGATACCACACAAGACTCTTCCCAATTCGCCCCTTATTGTTTTAGACATAACCGTATTATACACTTACCTGCTAAATAGCAATCTCATTTCCATGAACGGCAAGCATCTAGAGCTGTTGTTAGCTTTTACAAGACTCAGAATTTAGCCCTGATAGAATGTAAACTTTGAAATGCTGCCGTACCGCCGCATGTTAAGAATTTCCTGACTCGACGATATGACATCTGTTGAGTAAAACGGAAATAAATGTATGCTACAGTTGCATATCTACAAGGGAAAATAACAGGAAAAGTGGGCTAAGTAGTCGGCGTATACACGGCAAAACAACAGCGGAGCTCTTTAAAGCGGCGGTGAACTAGAGGAGGATTATGATTACAACAAGAAGAAAAAGAAAATGGTAGTTCTTTTGGACAAAATAAAAACATTTTTAAAATATCAAACGTATTGAATTGCAGATATGTTGGTATCAATTTGCTGCGACTAATATTTTAGAATCATGGCACCTCCTCTTTAGAAATTGATGTCAAAATTCAACAATCAGAAGGGCGGATTTAGAAACAGCTTCGAATTGGCGTAGCTAAAATTAAAAAGAAATAACTAAATATGTACACGCTTAAGTAGCAATAAATGAATCAGTTAGTAGTTTTAGTTTGTGTATTTACAGTGGTTAATTTAGTTTGAAAGGTTAGCATAGATTTGTGTAAATAATATTTGCTTCATATAAATTCTAAAAGCGAATAAACGTAAGAGTATTTCAAATTTTGTGATAACAATAAGCACCCCTAGGTGTATGATACGCCTTTCTAAGACATTCTATATATAGTTATGTGATATGATTTGGTATTATTATTATTAAATACGTACATGACTGTCACCTCAAAGAGTTGGGTTTTCTACATCCTTGCAAATATGATTGAATGTATAATTATATGCAATACATTTGCTATTGAGATAATTATTGTGGTTTTTATGATTTTTAAAATTAATCGTTTTAGCCACCGCTTGTTTATTCATTGGGACCGCTACAAAATTATAGATATTTCAACTAATAGGAACAACTTTACAAACATGGGGCTCCAACCTCACAATTTATCAAAACAAGTTGGCTTAGTATTAATAATTACATCATTGATTACGTAAGAGTACATTGCCTAAGCGATTTAGCTAACGTAAGTAAATAGAGAAACACTCACGATGAGCTTCTTCCAAAACTGAGCAAAAACCGACGCCACTTTCACCAAATTCTATTTTTAGGATAACTTTCTGTTCCTGTCGAATTCAAAAGCTTGAAACCACATTTGTTTAAAAAGCGTATGTATTGCCTTCTATTGGAGAGTCAATCAATTTAGTGGAGCAGTTATCAGTGCTATCTATAGGAATGTTTTGATGGAAAGAATTTCTATTTAATTTCTTTTTAATTTATAAAACATGTATATGTTCATTAATCTCGCCTTTTTATTGTTATACTTCATTACGGTTCTCAATTTTCAATATTTGTTTACATGTATTTGAAGGTTTAAGTGGTAGACCGGACGATGGCATTACCATCGAACCGAACTTCGCCTTGCGATTTCCTTTTTTTGTCATTTTCAATTTATTTTATTTTATTCTTGTAGTTGAAAAGGAAAATAAAGACAATATTTATTTATTTATTTATTTATTTGGCTTCCCTGATGCAAATTAGGACACCAGGCACCCCCACAGCAAGTCCCACGAAGGACAAGGGCTTCTCTTTCTCTCAGTTGGCCTGCTGTAACAAGCCAGACCCCCCTTCGAACGCCACTTGTAGCTTGCACCACTCCAAAACTACTTACAACTACGTCTTTGCCCCAGCTCTAGGGCTCCGCACTGCTCAGCATGAATGTCGCTGTTTCCTTCCCGCTTCCCGCCAGGGCTATTCTAACCTCGCAACAGTTCCAAAAACTACCACAAGAACACCAGCTACCACTCGACGTATCAACGAATCAAAGAAACCCTTCTACAGCCTACCAAAAAGACACTGCACTAATTAGAAAGCACTGAATTAAGAAAATTGTGTATTTATTCGCTTTTGAATGGATTATTTATGGGGAAGTCAAAATAAAACACCTTACACTTTGGCTTCGCTTTCCCCTTTTTTTTGTTTACATTCATCTTACATTGTTATTCGTTAGCCTGCTCTGATGACATTTTATGTTTCAATGAAGGCTAATACTATTTTTAATACCGTTTTTACAAATTATTAATTTAAAGTCAATGCTATTCATACAATTTGCAAAAATTAAACTAGAACATTTATAGAGTATTTTATAAAATAATATTTGAAATGCTTGAAATGTTACTAATTGCTATCATTATTTCAGACTCTTTAAAAGTGTTCATTGTAATATGTAGGATTATATTACTCGCATGTTCGTTAATATTTTAAGAACTCCTAAAACAGGACAACTAGATTCTATTTCCATATGGCTATTAATGCATTTTTCAGCATGCAATGATAAATTGGTATATATTTTTATATGGTATATATATTTTTATGAAAGTTTTATATAAGTCTTCTCTCTATGTACAGCCTGGTTTCATACGTCGCTGAATACCATTCCCATAGTTTCCTAATCTTTCTAATGTTATATCCCAGATACCGTGCTAAACATACCCATTTCAACCAAATCACACATTGCCAAATTGGGTTCTTGTTTTCTATATAAATCGCAACACATGTAACCAATTTTATTAAAGTTATGTGTTATGGTGACACAAAATACTGATTAAAATGATAATGAGAGAACAAAAAAGAAAATTAACACTAAGTTGCTTCGCCGCGCTTTGTTATACATTCGTTAATACGGCGAGGCATGCGCTTCATCAAATTATTGACATCAGCTCCTGATAGGGCTTTCAGGCGTCTGTAGTAAATTTATCAGACTCTTAACGATCATCTCCCATACATGTTCAATAGCCGACATATCAGCCGATCGAGCACACCGTGGGAGGAGGCTACATTAGCTTCTTTCAAAAAGTTTCCTGTAACCTTTTCCACATGAGGCCGGGCATTATCTCGCATTATGAAGACTAATGGTGATCTGGTGCCATGGTCCAACTAGCACCAAAGTACTCGTAACTGAGACGGGAAGATCAAATGAGTAACTATTAAGTAACCGCCACTAACACTGTGACTTTGATGTATAAATAACTTTATTTGGCAAATCGACGCAGATGCTATCACGTAATTGTTATCACATGTGGTTACTTTGTATTGGGAGGACCTGAAAGTTTTGAGAACCCGAAGGTGGCTAAGGATGGCGGCGGCGACTGATTTAGGCTACTGAAATGCGGCTTCAAAGTTGCAACTACTTTCCAGGAACGTCGCCTGCACGCTGCGGTCACTAAAAATTACTCCCCAATTTGGTCGCATGCACGTAATGAGAACGTTCTTATTACATGCCCGTGGCTAGTGACAAAACAGTTTAAAGTTCTTAGAAAGGTCGCCGGTACTAACCAACGATTAATTGTGCTGGTTGGAAGTACATTGCACCCCACATCATCACTCATTGGGTAAGCCAAAGATATAAAAATGGACGGTACGAACGCAGCCCAGATGATCTTAACCGACGATAGACAGATGACCTTGACAACTTCCATGCAGTTGCTTACAATTGAACTCCTAGTCGCCAATGGGCTTATTTAGACGACGCTCTTCGCTTGCTGTTGTCTTCCGACGACGTCCAGATCCACGTGGATGTTGATGAATTCCTTCTTAAGATCATCTGGACCAACATCTTAAAACTGTTGCTACATTGCTGTTTAGACGACGAGCACTATCTCGTCTCTGCATTCTTCATGCCAGTAATCCGACCACGCTCAAACAACTGCCAATAATGTTCACGCTGACGCACTCTTGACATTCATTGAACAGTTAAAAAATACCCTTTGACAGTTTCCACAAACAGATTATTTTGTTTTTCGAAGCTGATTGTTACTAATAACAAAACAAATTCCGAATGGTAGATTTTGTTAAAATTTTTATCATTACTTTATACCGTCTTAGCAGATATTTTCTGAAAATTTGAATAAAATTGATTAACAACTGGTATATGTTGCGAGTTGTATGGAAAGTAGTATATTTAGATTCTGAACAGCATGGTCTGCTGTGAACTCAGTTCATTGACGCAAATTTTTAGCCATGGCATCGTATTTCCGGTTAATCGTTTTGTACTTAATTTTTCCACTTAAAAACCGTTAGAAGCCAAGGAGCCATTGCTCTACCTGCTATCATAACAAGCCAGTATTCATTTTTTTTATTTTAAAAGAAACCTATTTTTGTACTTGTACTTATTTTTCTTTAGTTTTCTTATTTTTAGGCTTAAACAAAGGACGGCTAATTTTTATTTCATGAATATATACTGTACGATAAGCGTTGCTTGCTCTTACAGGCGCATTGGGTCGATGGGTTCTCAGCTTTTCGACAGTTTATAGACTGCACCGGGTGTAGAGCGGCAAGAAGTGTGTCCAAAGAAGGATATTTTAACATAATTCAATGGGAGCCACGTTTGCATAGGTTCAATCCTGAAGCGAAATCACTGCCTTTATCGAGTACAGACGAGGCCACGTCTGGATAACATATTCGATAGGCCGCGTGTAGAATTCCAACAGAAGAAAGTTGCACGTTGGGGTTTTCACAAAATAATTACGTTTATCATTTTATTATACTCATAATTTACTGGTAAATTATCGCGCATTTTAGAATAATATTCGTCAATCACGCACGTATTATTCCAAATAGTGGATATTCATTTATTTGGCCGAATTATACACGTTAACAAAAATTAAAGAAAAATATTGGATTCAGTTTATCATGTTTTATTAGCCTGTAAAGATTGATTAATGTTTCCACTATGCCAACTGTTACTAGTCCATATGCGAAATATTTAAATATCGTGATATCGGAATCTGTCTGCCTGTGAGGGAGTGGAAAATACATTGTACGTTCGGTGGTTGGCTCTACTATCGAAATTCTCCAAGAGCCGCCACTGTCCCGGCGTAATGACCTAAATATTTAAGCTTTCACCTTTTGATGGCGTTTGAAATTTCTCACTGTTTCTGTGTTATTTCTAATACTTTTCCATTTGTTGTTGTTCCTCTGGGCCATAGTTTGGTATACGTAAAATATCACAGAGGAAACATAAGATTTCGTAGGGTTCATTCTAACATGAATACTTAGGTGCTCATTGGTCGACATTGCTCTAAATACCATGAAGGTATTTCTCGGTTAGTTTTATTAAGCCAGTTGCTTATATATTTCATAAAAAATACTCAACTCTCTCTATGTTTACCCTATTTAAACGTAAGTTTACTTGACCTACTTCTATTTTGTTTGCGATCGGTAACTTTGTCTTGGTTGCACATCTCCTTGCTCTCCTCATTTACCTTATTTAGTTAGCATTAACTATAAATCATTTATACTTCTACTCAAATAACAAACTCATTAACTGATCGTTCGTTTAAAGATTTTAAAATGACAATAACTAAAATCCGGTTGACACTTGTCATCTAATACTATATACTTATAAACAACTTTAAAAAATGTTTGTTTATTGTCCTGGGACAATTTTATTAGTTTTTAATTTCAACAATAGTAAATTCACTATTGATACTGATATAAAAGGATTCGTCACTTTTATACCCTGTATAAACTAATATATTGCGAAAGTTGCACTTATATAATTATGTACTATTGGTTTAATTCAGTATAAAAATTAATAATAAAATAACAAAGTGCATTTCAAATCGCTGCACTTGAAGTCAACGCTTTCCGAACAAGCTAATCGGTTAAAGTGATACACTCAACAAGTAAACCTGTAATCTGACAAAGGTACACAAAAAGTAATTTTTCTGTACATAAATGTATCTAATTGAAGTTTCCTAATATTTAACATAAAAATATTAGTCTAGCACTGAATTTTACTAATACCTACACGAACAGACAAGTGTGTGCTTATAAACAAAAATATCAGGCTTCAAATATTTATCGTGTAAATGTGTGCCTATAATCATTCGTAAGAAAAACACGCTACTAATATTTAACTTTTTGATCCGAAAACTGACATTATTAACGGTTTACCGTGCAAATTTACAGAACGATTAGAATTAAGTAAAACTATGAATGAAATTCTTCTCACACGCGTGTACGTACACACTTTGTGTGTGTACAAATGGAGGAATTGGTCAACAACCAACACAAACAAGTGCGGCCTAAAGTTCACTCGCTTTGTTATTTGTCTTTATTGATTCTATGATTCACTCGTTTATGCATTTTGAGATTTTCTTTGTGTTAATATTTGACCACTAAGTGAGTGAAAAGCTACACAAATATTATGATTGATTCCCGATTTGATTATATGCTTTAACTTCGCTTCAAAGCCGCCAAGATTTAATTTTAGAACGGAATGTCCACGTTGTATCGAATGAAATGAGGATACCTTCGCAAAACTTTCTCATACTGATCGATTAGAAATTAATTTTAACACAACATGCTGCTCTTAATCCGTGATTAGGTAGTTTGTGTAATTTGAAGCAGGTATCTATTTCAATGATTATTTTATTCAGCCTGACTTTAGCTATATAAGCAAACAATTACCATACAGTAAATCAAATAAAAATAGAAATAGCCTTTAAAAAATTGAATTTATGGTTTAGCCCGTAGTATAAGGTACAATTAATTTCTCTAAGTTTCTGTTTGGAGTTTTTTGGATTTCAGTATCTTTCGTATTTAGCCCAGGAAAGAGAAGAGATGGCGTCGGGAATAGCTAAATTCTGACCTGTAGTTAGACCACTACAAGAGATACATTTTCCCACAACTCCTCGCTCCTTTGAGCTTTCCTTCGTCCCTTATAAAATTTGCATTTGCAGAATTTTGAAAACTACCTTATATGTCCATAACCAAGAGTCGGACTTATGAAAATATTTTTTGGTTTTACAAATTTTTTGCAATATCAAAACTTTCATTGACAATACATGAGTATTACGAATCTTCTATCAGTTGCTCATGCAGTAACTGGTTGTGACACAGCATTATGCTTTACTAGGCTGATTAAGCTCAATGGCATTGAACTGATACACTCGTTATCTGAAGCTGACAGCCAAGCTAAGATTTTTATTCAACAAGAAATTCCTCGAGAAGAATTGTTTGCCAGTTACGAAAATGTACTTTCATTGTATGGGATGAGTATTAAATACTCAAATTCGAACAAAGCTCGCTACTTCCGCTTCACAAGTCAGCATTAAGATCAAATTTTGACTTGGCGAAACTTCCACATGAAACTTGATGTTCCCAATAAGACCAAATGTCAGTGCACGCAGTGTTGTAGATCTTTCTAGGACCAAGAATTTTGGCTAAAAAATGCAAAAGTGAAAGCCATGCTGATCACTTGTTTCTGATTCTAAACTTGTCATTTAGAATTTAAACCTACCTCTTATATTATGATCTATACTGTGTATTATAAGGAAGTAATAAATCGACTTTTTAAGAGAATTCGCTGAGTTAGATCTCACTATAAAGAAGCATGAGCGTTGCATAGCCGAGTCTGACTGCTCAGTGTCATTCAATACCCACAAAAAGTGCTAAACTCGCCTAAAGGAGTTTTCACTTCAATAAAAGTTGAGCTACTACTATTCAAAGCTATCACAGCATATACCATTCTTACCTGATTATGGGCCTCGACCAATCCTAATACGCTTATTTCTTCATTTTCCTTGTTTTCTTTATTATAAGTTTTTGATCTCGGCTTCGTAAAAGAGCCGTATGTTTTTAAATTATGTTCCAGTCGTCGGAATATGTCCTTAAATGGTTGCCGTCTTTCCGGATAGCGAACAATATATAAATTTTGCGCCATTTCTTAATTTTTTTCAGTTTCAATGTAAACTGATATCATATTAAATTTTTCGAAATGTTGATAAGTCATTTTCACAAACGAATATGTAAAAATGAAATCGACATTAAATGTTAATAACAACTAGAATGTCAACATAGTTTTGTTTCTAGGATATTAGCTTTTGTTTCGTAGCCTACTGTGGTTTAAAGTAATAAAGTTTAAATAAATCGCATAGAAAACCAATATCATTCACGGTGTGTCCTATTTTTGAAAAGAGAATTTAATATGCAATCTTTTTAGATTAACATATACAGGGTGTTCCATTTAAAAAAATGAGGTTAGGTCCGATAACTTTTTTACCTGACCCCGTATACTTATTCTAAAAACGGCAGATTATTCAACCATTATTATAAAAAACTTTTATTTTAAATATTTTTCTGTATCTCTTTTAACTAAGAAAATATAAGGTTATTCTGAAATTGACATTTTTTTTTATTTTCCCCCGTATCTCTTAAGCGAGCGATAATTTTAAAATTTTGATTTTACCATTTTAAGTTTGACCCAAAAAGAGCACATGACGCCTATATTACTTTTTTGATAGCACTAACAATTACGGAGATACCCTATAAAAGTGTCGAAAATGGGACACCCTGTACAGCAAAAAAATAGAACGGTAGTCTTTCTTACATCAGAAGCATTCTTGTCAAGTTTTGATATGTCAATAACTGTTTTTTGGGTGTATATTTGATTATCTTTTAGACAGTTATTTTAAAATCTCAACAGCCACTCTTTTGCTTTCGAACAAGCGTGTTTTATCTGCTCCAAAATTATCTTATTAAGTCCTGGTGCTTTCTGGTTTTGCAGTTGACACAATATGGCTACGGCATCGTGGTCGCGAGGGATGTGGGTAGCGTTAAGATGTGACTTACTTCAGTTCACCATATAGCTCAGTGGTAGGGGTGTATATACGAAAAGCAAGCGTGGCGGAGTAGATAGCAATGTGCTTTCGTTATTGTTTTGTTCTATGTTTCATTAATATTTACAAATTATAACTAGTAGGTATGTACACAAAAGAAAATAAGAATGCTAAAATGATAGAACGTCTCAATGGCCGAGACGCTGGGCCGCTGGGGGTTGTCGTGGTGGGCGGTGGTGACGTTGGCTCTGTCTTCTCGAAAGAATGCAGTCTGGCGGGGCGAGGCTAAGAGTCGGCCTCGAAGACGAGGGTTGAATTTGGGGTCCCATCGAGCGTAGCGGGTGGAGACCACGATTTCGCTTCTTGGGGGCAAAGCGTCCTCTTGCAAAAGATGGTGGATGACGAGCTTAATGATGGGGCGAGTGGCATCCCGATTCTGAAGCTCTTGTTCTTCTTTGGTCCCAGGTGCAACTCCAGGTCCAGATGCAGCTTCCGGGAGCGGCAGTAGACCTAAGTTTGGTGGCGGAGGAATTGGGGACTGCCTGCAGGGGCGCGGGCGTCAAAAGCGAAGTAGCGGGTGGGGGTGTTCTTTGGGTCCGGGTGTGAGCACATCGAACGGGGATTGATTTCACCGCACTGAATTCCAGGGAGGTAAATGGCAACTGAAGGCGCAGGGTTTGGCGTCAGCGGAGACTCGGGGGTGGTTCACAGCGATGGCCAGAACAAGGGCTCCAATAACACTTTGTGCCTAAAATAAGAGTAAAAACTCAGAACGGCGCAGCATGGGCAGCTGAAAATAGTTAGAGTCCTCTTTTGCTGATGGAGGCAGCTTACGCCATGGATCTGGTGAGCCCCCGAGGAGATCCTAGATGATGGTTGCTAGGACACACGTCGGCGGTTCGATCCTCGAACTGGCGTTAACTGAAAGTCGAGTGAATTGTTAGGATGGACTGGAAGACTCGAATCCGCAGGTTTGAGTTAGTTTCATAAAATAGGCCTCACTGGAAGTGACGCTGA